>JAJHUR010083321.1:0-44355 GCA_027495735.1 Lutjanus campechanus | reverse complement strand
TTCCTGTGCATGTAGAGTTTATCTATCTATCTATCTATCTATCTATCTATCTATCTATCTATCTATCTATCTATCTATCTATCTATCTATCTATCTATCTATCTATCTATCTATCTATCTATCTAATTCAATTCAAATAGCTTAATTGTACTGACATGAACGAAATATGTTGTTGCCAAAGCAATTTACCAATAATTCAGAAGTTGCATAATGATAGACATATTGATTACACTAGTGCCAAAATGAAACATAAACAAATTTATTTAAAAATCATAAATTAGTCACTAAATTGGAAAAAAAATAAATGGGGAAGCTGTTCATTTATTTATTAAGTTTTTATTTTGAATTTTGGTAGGTTTGGTCCTCCACAATTAGGTTCCATATTATGCCATATTATACTGGTGCAGTCCTATTTGTTGCTACATAATACAGTACAGTATAATGTAATACCATTACATAATACAATACCCAATACAAGTTTTTTTGGAATATATGGAACCTTAATCGATTATTATTGATAGATAAATTAATCACCAACTATTTTGATAATCAATAAATCGGTTTGAGTAATGTCTTGAGAAAAAAATCTATATGAATATTATCTGGGGATTGTGGACAGAACAAGACATTTGAGGACGTGATCTTGGCATTGATAAATAAATCTGTCTGTCTGTCTATCAATCAAATCATGTCAACCACTCTGATGCACACTGCAGCCCTATCAGTGTCCGGACAGGCAGTGAATGCCCCTGTGTCTTACTCTCTCTTTCTCTCTCTGTCTGTCTGTCTCTAACACACACACACACACACACACACACACACAGTCCGCTCAAACAGAGCGCGCTCAGAGTCGCTCTGCACCTGTTCTCTCTGTAAAACATCCAAACACGAGTGCTGAATAAATAACCCAACCTAACACGAATCACTGCCAGGTTCACACACACACACACACACACACACACACACACACACACACACACACACCACAGCCCATAAACACACATCAATAAGTAAACACCACCTATTTTCCCTCCACAGCTACAACCCCTCACACTCGGTACAAACTGCTACCATCCTAAAGACAAACACACAGAGATGGTTAATGGTCAGAACAGGGATGAATAAAGAACGTCTAAAGGAGAAAGAGAGGTGGAGGATAGAGAGGGTATGTGGGGGGCGGCATTAAGCGCTTGTCAGATGCATCTTTAATGGCAGGACACAGTGGCTTTAGAGCCCCTGGCCTCCTCTTCCTCCCTGGGGTGCAGGGGACAGCAAGAAAACAGAGCACGCACACACCTCTCTCTTTGTCCATCTGCCCATCCTCTCATATACCTACCAGCCTCATTCCATCATCCCTCCATCCTATGCTGCCCACTTTGCCATCTGCATAATTCAGCATGTCATGCTTTTGTGCCACTTTGTCTTCCCTTTTTCTGCCTATTCTGCCATTTTTTTGCGCCTATCTGTTGTTCACTTTCAGCTCTGATGGAGTGGAAGGAGAAGACGACGCTTTGTCACTTCTTCCTAATAAGTGCTTCTAGAAAAGGAAGGAAGGGTTGAGAGAGGGATGAAGTTAAGAGAAGAGTGGTTAGATAGAGGGCCTCTGCAGAGTGGCCACAAAATGGAGACTGGGACAGAAGCTGCAGCAGCTGTGGTGACGCTACACTTCACACAGAGAGAGAGGAGAGAGGCAGTGTGTGTGAAAGAGAAGAGGGATTAAACAACCTCAATCAATGAATGCAAAAACACAGACGTCACACTTTTCCACACCCTCTTCACCCTCGATACTCTGCCGCTCTCCGTCCCTCTCCCACTAAATCAGCCAATCAGTGACTCAGTGAATCCACAGGAACTTTTGAACAAGTTATGATTAAGATTATTGTATTATTCATGTTTTTTTCTTAAAATGGAAACAGCATTTTTTAAATGTTACAGCTAAATTTAGGTTGGTAAAGACAGTTATTTCTTAGCCTGATTTATTAATGTAACATGACTCACACTGTCAATGATTTCTCCAACATTCAGTGAAGCACGCTGCTCAGGTGTCATCAGTTTAATCTATTCACAGTATGCAATGTGATTCACATAAGCATGATATTTCTGTCTGAGGAAATGAAGCTAAATCTAATGTGTGACATTTCGGAGAATTGGATCAATTAAATTAAACATTTAAAACATCAATCTGTGTATTTTTATGATAGTGTTAGTCATAAGTCATGTTTTCCTTAACTCCCAAGAGAAAGACTGACTGCAAATAGCACAAATTCATGAACAGTAACTGTACTGTAAATAATTCCGGACAAATCTTTACTTTTCTACTTTAGCATTTTGATTTTGAACAGTATTTTAAGAAAACATAGAAGTGTGCTGAAGTACGATGAAGATCATGCTTATGTGTTTTATAGCCCAACTGGCACATTTTTTTCCTGATATTTGAGAAGTTTAAAAATCAAATGATAGATCTGCTGAAAGTCATGATTATACACATTGTAAATATATAACTTTGAGATGGTGACACGCTAAATTCACGGCCTCTATACCTTTCAAAGGTCAAATTCAAGCTCTTTTCAAGGTGCATTTTCCAGGACCTTACAGGTGTGGTAAATTACATATTTATATACACATATTCAAAATGATTATTTCACTTTCTCATCACATTAAATCAGATGTTATAGTGCTATAAACAACCACAATAAGAAGGGAGAAAAATTAAAGGAAAACACAACAAAGTTTCATGTTTCAAAATGTTCCACCTGTCTGTAAGCAGACTTTCTACACAACCTGGCTGAGCCAATCCAGTATCCAACTTGTTTTATTTCTTTATCTAAAAAACATAGTCAGGTCAGGATTTATTATGATAGTAATGTAAGCACAATTTCAAGCAGTTTCAAATGTTTTCAAGGTTTTCAAGAATTTCCAGAACCTTAAAAAACCCTGTAAATGCCTTTAGACATGTCTCAAATGCAATTTCTTGTTGCTTATCCGCTTAGGGTTGGGTTTGTCTACCACAATGGCATATGACGATGTCCACAGTGAAACGTTGCCATGAACAGTGGTACTGCTGCTGAGTTAAAAGAGTCTACGTCTGTAACTTAGGTCAGTCTGACTCATGTTTTAAAATCTTTATTGCAGCAGCAGAACATAGAGTTTGGCATCTAGGCTCTAACCCTGCAGATTATGTTTACATTGAGATATTGAGGAGTGAAGAGCAAATATCTTAACCCCCCCGTCGGAGTCTGCAGGTGGATGCTGGGGTGGTGGTAGCCAGCGATACAGATGCAATGCTGTAATGGCACTGACAGGCAGAGGGAGAGATGAGAAGTTTTTGCAGTTTAAATAATCGCCAGATTGGAAGGGTACTACAGAGAGTGAGAGATGTCACATGTGAATAGCAGTGCAGCTCAAGTTGATTGCCTGAACTAGCTCACAGGTGCTGCTACATTTGTGTTTAATAATAAAATAATAAATGGAACATGGCAATAACTCTTAGGGGATGCACTACCTCAAACACAAAAGGCTTTTAAATCACAATCACAGACATACTGGCCCAGTCACATTACTGGCCTCATTCTAATGTGTACCACACATGTACACAGTAGGTCTGTAAGTAATGATTATTTTCATTGCCAATCACTCTGACGATTATTGTCTTGATTAATCGATTAGTTGTTGGGCATATGAAATGAGATAAGATGGTGAAAAATGTCAATCAGTGTTTTCCAAAGCCCAAGATGTCACCCTAAAACGTCTCGTTTTGTCCACAACCCAAAGATATTAAGTTTACTGTAATGAAAAAGTAAAGAAACCACAATATATTCGCTTTTAAGAAGCTGGAATCAGACAATTTTGCTGTTTTTTTTCTTTAAAAAAATGATTCAAACCAATTAATATATTATTAAAATAGTTGGCAATCAATTTACTGCTCTAAGAAAGAAAGAAAGAAAGAAAGAAAGAAAAGTATTTACAAAGGTTTTACCTCCACATTTGGAGATAAAAGATTCAATGTCCTGACAGTGATGACATGTATATCTACACTACCTGTCACTGAAGTACCTGTGTGTGTGTGTGTGTGTGTGTGTGTGTGTGTGTGTGTGGCTGAGCCGAGCCGTGGTGATGCACTAATAAAAATCAGGCAGCGATGCATCCTCACACCTTCCTCATTCCGCCCGCTGGTTCGCACCCGTTACCATGGTGACCAGATAAAACTCACACTGTTTTAAGCTCCAACTGGAGGAGGAGATGGATACTAACAAAGTGACACACACACACACACACACACACACACACACGTGCGCGCACACACAGATGAAGTTCCTTCATACACATCCGTCAACAGAGCGTCCTCTTTCAGTTCCTTTAACTGACAAGCAAACAAATGCTAATTTTCTAACCAACGGCAACACCAGCAAACCATCAATTAGAGGGGAAGACAAGGCTAGATAGAGAGATAGCAGGAGAAGGGGAGGTATGACAGGGGAGTAAAAACCAGGATAGCCAGTCAACACACAAAGCACTCCTCTGTTTGACTGTCTGTCCGTCTATGTATCTGTCTCCACCCCCCACACGCACACTTTGCTCCGTGAACGGGCCTCAACGTAAACAGATTTGGCTGTCAAATAGTGACACGACACCCAGGCAGGGTCGTCTCGCAGTGAGGCCAGCTGTCAGCAAACACCCTCCTGCCTCTTCATCAAAGCCCATTCAAACTCAGCTTTTATTGACCAACACGGCCGTCTGTGTGACATGTGTCATCCTGTCAAGCCAATACCTTGGCACACACTGTCCCTAATAAATGGCGAACCACTAGAGCATCTCGAGTGCTATCGAAAGAGAGAAAGCTGTACATGCCACCACGAGCTGATAGATGGAGTGGATGGATGGATGGATGAGGTGTGCGCTGGAGTGTGAGTGGGGTGGGAGGGGTGCACACGTGCACTCTGTGTGTGAGTATGTGTGTATGTATGTGTATGTGTGTGTGTGTGTGTGTGTGTGTGTGTGTGTGTGTGTGTGTGTGGCCATGATGCTGACACAGGCCACCAGTCTGTACCAGGGAGGGAGAGAGATGAGAGGAGGCTACGAGCCAGAGATGGACGGAAAGAAGAAGAGGAGCTCTGTGTTACTAATAAGACCTATTCATCAGCCCTGCAGAGAGAGAGAGAAAGAAGAGAGGGAGAGAAAGATGGAAAAAAAAAAAGCTCTCAAACATTTTCAAATGCAAATTCAAACGAAAATAGTCAAACAAAAAAAAGTTCCCACAGCTTTTTGCTGAACAGAAGGAAACAGATATTATACAATATGCAATATGTGTTTATGAGGTGTTGGATTATTTACATGATATTACCATATATTATTAACATGATATCAATATTTATTTTATCATCGTTATCGTCAGTGCAGGTATATTGCAACCCTGCCAGCTTGGTCAATGGTCCACATCACAAAAATATTTGGTTTACAAAGATATTAAATGGAGAAGAAGCTGCAGTAAGCAAGTTGTTGATAGTAAAACATGTTTTGTTGAAAGTTTATTACCACACCAAGAATATACTGTATATACTGTATATACTGTATTGTGCAGTACATTTCTGAATATCTAGACATGATTAAAATTTATGAAGACTCTGCAGTGTAAGATTAACTTTACATTAAATTCTTGACATGGATATTCTGTAAATATAGTGCTATGTATTATGATTAGAGCCTAACCCATATATCGGTGACCAATAATATACCAATGAGGGCCTATCACAGCTATATTGGTCATTTTTTTAATATAACATAATGCAGATTGTTCTTATTTATTAACTTTATAGGCAGCATTTTATGTGTATGTGTTCATTTTTCTTAATTCAGGTTTGTTTGTTTTTTAGATTTTTTATTCTATCTAGATTTTGTCCTATTTGTTTTGTTTGTTTGTTTGTTTTATAATTCAAAGTTATTTAGAATTATTAAAAATACCAGTGAAAGTTTACCATTTCTGTGCCCTGATTTGGGAGAATAAAGTTTTTTAAGTAATAAAAAGTATTATGCGTGGGGAAATAATCAATCCTTAGACACATTCTGATTCACTCTTGAAAGATTATGAATTGATGCAGAGTGCGGATATTTAAAACCCAGTTCTCGACATTATGATCACCTGTAACAATCTTGATTACGGTCCTTACAGCTGAAACATCTGGATGGTGAAATGTAATGGATGTAAACATGTGCATCATGTTTATGTTTTAAACTAGGCTACTTCTTGAGTTTTGGTGAGGATGGATACAATCTACAAATCTACAATCATACAGTGTTAATCACTTTGGGGGGGTGGGGATCATTTAAAGAAAATGTGTGTTTATGTATATATTCTATATTCTCTATATTATATTCTGTATCAGTTGATATATCAATATCTGAATTTTTTTACTCCCTAACATCAGTATCGACATCTGCCCCAAAAGTCCAGTATAAGTCGGGTCCTATGGTCATATGTTAATGTGGCAAATTATATTTTAGTTTTTGTATTAAAGCATATGGATGACTTGTCCTGATCAGCTTAACCACAGAAACCTGCTCATGTGAATGTGTGTGTGTACATGTTGACACACGTGCTCTTGCTTGTTCATATGTGCATGTTTTACCGTCAAACAGACTGGCCCGCTCTCACACTGAGGGATCCGTGACAAGAGAGAGGGGAATCCAACAGCAAGCTGTATCGATCCAGACTGGAAACCCCCCTCAGGCCACACACGCTCTCTCTCTCTCTCGCTCTCTCTTGCTCTCTCTCTCTCTCTCACACACACACTACAGCTGTGCTGGATCAATGAGTGCTCCCGTGTGAAGGACAGAGCCATACAAAGAGGCACACAAACACACACACACGCACACCTCTGTACACACACTATTGAGAGAGATGAAAGGAGTGCTCGGTATCAGAGAGCGAGATAAGGGGCAGAGGGAGCAATACGTATCATCTGACCTAAACAGTCTCATCTGACACCCTACAATTTGCCATTGCTCCGCGGAGCAAATGTTAACACTGCACCGCACAAGCCTGCACACACACACACACACACGCACACACACGCACACACACACACATAGACATGACATACAGTACAGCAGCATGTAGGAGGCTCTGTTTCAAACTGATAATATTATTCCTCAGTCAAACATGGGCTGATTTGAATACACTCTTTGAAATAAAGGTGCAAACTAGAACCATAAAGGGTTCTTTGGCTTGTGCCCATAGGAGAATCCCGTTTGGTTCCCGGTAGAACCCATAATAAAGGCTCCACTTGGAACCCTTTCAAAGACTTCTACCGAGAACCCAACATAAAGGATTGTACGGATTGTATTTGAGGTTCTAAAGGAGAACCCTTCTATTGTGCAATGGTTCCACCCACAACGCTTCTATACAGGATCCTTCCACCCTCTGAGGGTGCTAACAAGAACTCTCCCAGGGGGTTCTGCGAGGAACCTTTTTATATTCCAAGGATTTAGTCTAAAACCCACCAAGGAGGCTCTACCATAAGTCCTTTTCTATTTCAAGGATTTTTATCAAGAACCCACCCAGGGGGCTCTACCAGGAGCCTTTTTATATCATGGTCCAAAGAACCCTTCACAAAAGAGTTCTTCAACGATTTCAATATTCTTTGAAGAATTCTTTTTTAATGGTACTCTTAGTCTTACAAAGAATCATTGACTAAGCTTTTCTTCATAAAACGGTTCTTCAGAAGTAAATGGTTCAAGGTAGAACCACAGTCCTTGAGGAAGAACCCTTTTGGAACCCCTTTTTCTAATAGTATATTAGGGTTGGGCGATTGGACGACTATATCATCTATCGACGATGTGCTGAATCCATCGCCGATTGCTTTTTTTGGATGATTTTTAGGGCGACAATTGCCGATGGATGGGCTGACGATGATCATTTGGAAAATTTTAGTATATCGCCCAATTCTACAGCATATAGTCTCACATGAAGCAGAGAGAACAGCTCCAGACACAGCAGAGCCCTGGAGGTGTGGCTGCCCTCTTTTGGGTGACTGTGATGAGCAGCTAAACAGATCTATCACTCATCAAATTAGATCCCCCCAGTCCACACACACACACCCCTCTGTCCTTCTCTCTCTCTCTCTCTCTCTCTCTCTCTCTCTCACACACACACACACACACACACGCATGTCTACTAATGTCTGATTTATCCCTGTAACACAGCTATTAACCACAGCAGTGTCAGTCAGAGAGTGAGGAGCCAGGGAAAGGCCATTTCATCAGATTTCTTTTTGACTGATTGGTCCATTTTTTAAACCCTCCTTCATCCTCTCTCACTGACAAAATAGGGGATGTCAGTGACACAATTGAATTGATTAGTATCGATTAAGGGCTGTCAGCAATCACACAAACATGGCAAACGAGGAGAAAATCTGGAAGAAAATCACATTTTTTAAAACGCTGACAGAACTCGGAGCATTTGTGGTTTGGGATTTATTCAGTCTAAAAATAACCAGAGAGATTTCTCATTTCTCTCAGGGCAAATGTTCTCGAGTCCATTGACATATTGGGATGACATTAGATCATTTGCTTTCCATTATTATCCACCACCTGATCAAACACAGCGAGCACGCACTGGGCCAAATATAACCCTCATGGTCAAACGGATGGAGTCTGCAGTGACAGTTCATTTCAGCGAGAGAGGCACATTTGGACAGTAGCACAAGGTGGATGTGGAGGTGGTTTTTGTCTTCTTTAATGACTATCATCAGCTGAGTTTCCTACCTGGGACGATGGAGACGGTGTCTTTTTCCCAGGACACCACGCTGACGTACTCCTGGACGGCTGAGGGGATGAGGCACTTGAACACGGCGACATTACCCCGCATGGAGCGCTGGTCGGCCACACGGACTGTGTAGGGCTCCCTGAACACTGGTGTGTGGAGAAAAGACTTTAAGTTAGTCCATTAAAGGATGCTGGTTGGTGGTGATGGAGGTCTCAGGAAGTGGGGAAGAAGCTCAACAAACCTTGATCTTTTTCTAGTTTTAAAGTGATGAAAAAGTGGTAGAAGTGAAAACAGACACCTTAGTTAGGTTTGAGATAAACGCAGGGCTGCAAGTAACAATTATTTTCACCAATTGATCCTTCCTAAGCCCCGCCTCTTTTTGCTCTAAGCTCCAATAATAGTTGAGCAAGCTTGGTATCTGACAAAACTTCTGTCAACTTTCTCTTTTCCTGTATTTAGATATATAAACTATGTGCTACACAAAATTTTGCAGATGGTTAACAGATGTTCCTATAAAAGCAACATATACAAGCTATTTTCACTTCTTAAGTTAGCTAATGTTAGTAGGGATGCACGTTTTTTGGTGTGACCGGCCCTGACTGGTGACCTGACAGTAAGCGTCACATTTCCGATTCTGTACCAGTCAAATTCACACACACTCCGCACGATAGTGATGTGTGCATACAGTGTCACAGACGGTAACGTCACAGCCACAACAGCGCTGGTCACAGCCACACACACAGACACATGCTTGCATGAAGCTGGCGTTAGCGACAGACTCCAAGAACAGGATAAAGAGAAGACAGAAAGTCTACAGAGAGACAGAGCAGCTGAGCAGCTGACAGAGTCCCCGAACAGCAGTAGACTTTCTTGCCCTTCATGCTAATGTTAGCCAGCAGCAAAAGCACTCACAGACTGACAGTTAAAATCTCACCTCCTGTTCTGGCCGAAGAATAAACAACCTGTTTTTTGATGCATCTCCTCAAACATTTTCTCATCCAGACTCGTTTAACTTCTGCATCTATTTTTCTCACAGCAAAGTTTTACTATAGCAAATTGTTGCACGTTGTCAACTTCCAGTTTGTTTACATCTGCTTCCAAGAGATCACATGAAATCATGTCCCACAAGATCCTGTGAGATCTTGCAAGATTGTGTTCCCTTGAGTGGATAATTTTAGGAAGATAATATAGTAAGGCCTGGCAGTAACCTGGAGCACTTTTGGAGAAAATGTAAAAGTTATTTAATAATCAGTTTTATTTTGAATATCTAATTTAATTTTACAAGAAAAGCTGCAAAAATGTTTGTGAATGCTGTCACAATTACAGTTCTTAGAAAGACTGAAAATCAGAATCTGTCAAGAAAATTGAAATTGGTGCATCTTTAAATGTTAGCACAGGACTTGCTAATTAGCGAGCTAGCGATTGATGCAGATTAGCTAGCTAGGTAGCCAACATTTCGCTAATATTAACTAACTTAAAATGTGATTATGTATGTCGCTTTCACAGGTTCTTTTACAGCAACATCTTTTAACCATTTTCAAAATTTGGTTTTCTTTTCAACATAGATGAGCCTAGCACATAGCAAGGAAACAGGAAAGGAGAAAGTTGACCAAGGTTCCACCTGGTCCCAAGCCTGCTCACCTGGAGCACAATGCAAAAAGGGGCAGGACTTAGGATGGATCAATTAGTTATCAGAGAACGTCAGAGAATAGTTAAAATGTTCATCAGTTTCAAAGTGCCCAAGATTACATTTTCACAGTTTTGTCAACCCAACAGTCCAAAACTCAAAGATATTCAATTCATGATTATATAAAAGAGAAAAAGGTCAAATCTCGACATTTGCACAGCTAGAACCTGTGAATGTTTGCCATTTTAGGCCTTCAGGATACCAAACCATTGGGAAATTGTTGCAGTGCTACCATGAGTTTATGGTCTCAAGCACCAGTTTCAAGTCTTCTTCAATACAGCATGATGTTCATTTTGTATTTAGAGTAAACTAAACGATAAAGCAGGGTGCTACCTTGTGACTGTCATTTTCAGTGTGTCTGTCCAATGCAACACACAGGGCTCACAAAACCCACAAATTAGACAGTGCTGATCAAATATGGATCAATATTCTGTTACTACGTTGTGTATTTCTTGCCTAAAATGCTTATAGAAACATGTTTTAGTGCACTGTTTAGGTGTAATATGAGACAGACTGTATTAAACTGTCAAAATAAGTGGTGTTAAACAAGTATGAATCTATACTCTGATACTGCATTGCCTCTTTCTCTCATCAGTGTTTTCAGAAATATATTTTAGTACACTGTTAAGCTGTAATACGTGAAACTTTGTGACCAGGCAGCACCTCCCATCTCACAGTACGTAACACACTAGCTCCACACTCTCATTGGTCCTGTTCATGTTCTGTGCATGTCAAGATGGCAACCGTCATAATACCAAACTTGAGGCTCCAAAACTGCAGTCCACAAAAAAATAATTGATTTGACAACTTTGG
This sequence comes from Lutjanus campechanus, assembly GCA_027495735.1. NCBI lineage: Eukaryota > Metazoa > Chordata > Actinopteri > Lutjaniformes > Lutjanidae > Lutjanus > Lutjanus campechanus. The sequence goes on along the minus strand of JAJHUR010083321.1, from coordinate 33,094 downwards.
GTTTACACTTGGGCATTAACACACAGTATTGTACTTTAGAAAAATTAATGGTAATAGTAACACTTCCCATGTTGCTCAATGAGCCTGAGCCAAAGGTGACGTCTTCATGTTGCTGTTTTGTCCACCCAACAGTCTAAAACCTAAAGATGACAGCTAACTGATAAGCTGAATAATTATTTCAGCACTATATAAAAGAAGCAATTCACTCTTCTGCACTACACATGTTGACACTTTACAGTTGACATCCTTCTGTCCAGCTTAAATCGCAGTAAAAGCAGGGGCAGTTTTAGTAAACACACTTGTCTGGTGTCCTGTTGAACCACATTAAGCCAGAGTTTCTCTCTTTAGCCATAGATCTGAAGTCACACCCTGATCGTAAGGAGGGTTGACATGGAGCTGCGTTGAAGGGGATACACAGTGAGCGGCCCTTGGCCTTTTAAAGAACGATGCCACAGATGCTATGAGACGGCGAGGAGTGCAGGGTTGCTCACGGCCGATGGACCTGTCACATGCAGGCGCCAGGCATCAAAAACACACCCCGTGCACATGGCATGCAGAGCACTAGGCTGTGAATCTGTGCCAGTGTACAGAAAGGATGGTGGTGATTAAGACGGGCTTAATGATGAAAACAGTAGCCTGTAGCTAACCGAATTATCTCTCCAGTTAACTCTGTCACATTTAGATTAGTGAGGAATGTGAAATGCTGAATCAGAGCATAAATTTTCATTAAATAAATTAAGTAAAGTGAAATTAAATTAATGGATTATTTTGGTGAGGAGGCGAGACAGGTAGTTCAAGGGCACGTTAGCTTGACTGAATGAACACTGAACTCAACTGAGCTGAACTGTGCAGGCTTACCCTCCACACTGATCTCATTTGTATAAAGGAGCGTTGCCAAATTTTTCTCCGGGAAATTTGACATATACAAAATAAGACTATCTGATGGGGGAAAAAAAATACAGGGATGGGGCCACAGGAAGGCCGATGTTGGGGACTGTTTCTGGCATAACAATCTAACACAATCTATCACTTCTATTCAACCAGGCTTCCCTTAGAAATGAGGACAGTAATGGCTTAACAATGTAAAATACACACACACACACACAACACAGGGAGTGGCCCCGCCCTCCCGTGTGTTCACTCTCTCCCCCAGCTCTCCAGTGATATAATTAACGCCTAGCCTGAAGGCCAGTTTCCTTGGTCATTAATAATGCTTTATGCCAGCCGCCACTGTCACTGGAACCCAGTGGAACCAAAGCCGATGTCCTTGTCCAAATGGTGGGGAGTCTTTCACCTTAAAGTCCGAGGTTTAATCTCCCAAGTCTTTGTCTCATTCTGTCCATTGCTTTTACACTGTTCTACTTTTTCATAATTGGCTGGACCTTGGACCCCTTCTTTCTTCTTTCCTGACTTGTGAAGGAGCTCAGATTGGGAGTGGATTAGGGACCGTTATGTCAACACTGATGAAATGTAATCTTGCATCACATATGTGACCATGTCAAACACAAATGTGGTTTATAACATTGGATTTCAGGTCTTTAGACCATAGATATAGAAATGAAGACACCTCTTTGGCCATAGTTGTATGTCTCGTCTATGACTTTGTGAGGTCACCATATTGGAGAGGTCAAGATCCACTAGTAAACAATATTGTACATTGCGTTTTAACAAATGCAGATTTCATTACATAATCAACTGTAACTCACTTAATTTTGAAAAGATTTTCATGAAATTTAGTTTTGTTAGAAAGGTGAGGAGGAATTGAACATGATAGCGGTTACTTTTTGGGATTAAATTGGGTGATCTAATCAACTCTATCTCAAAAAATTAACAACACCAAAAATATAAAAAAATCTTTTTTTTCATCTTTACTTTCGCCCTTTAAACACTAAAATGGAATACAAGTTTTGGAGAAACTCACAAAAGTTGAAATTCTTTTTTCAAAATACCTTTTGGGGCTTCCATGCCTTTAATTTTTTTTTTATAGGACAGCTAAAGATATGACAGGAAAGGGGGAAATTACAAAATGACATGCAGCAAGGGGTTGTAGGTGGGGGTTGTACCCACAGCTGCTGCAGAACACGTACGGCCTCACTACAGGGGGCTAGCTCTCTACCAACTAAACTACTTGGCTACCACCAAAAGCTGAACACGGTATCAACGTTTCTGTATCTATCCTTTAGACCAGTGGTTCTCAGCCTGGGGGTCGGGACCCCAGAGCATCTTGCGAGATTATTTCTGGGGGTGGCCAGATGGTTGTGGAGAATAAAATAAGATAAAATATTGTGGCAAGCAGCATGAAATAAGAGCCAAGAAGCAACTCTCAGTGATGTCAGACTCTAAAAGATTTTCAACATAAGGGACAAGCATTCAAATATTCAAATATTCATATGTTATACAGTAATCCCTGAACAATGTCAGGAAAGCTGGGGGGTCACAAACACCAACCAGATTATTCTGGGGGGGTCACAACTCAAAACAGTTGAGAACCACTGTTTTAGACTACCAGCTAAAGTGTTACTGATGCTTCTTTGTAGCTCAGCTAAATTAAAGGTTGCAGTAAGATATCCTCTGGGAAACATATCACTTCTCACTTTGGTCACCTGACACACAGGACGCTAATTTGAGCTGAAGCCTCATTTGTAAACAAGTCAAAGCTAAAGGACAAATAATTCCAATCAAGTCTTCATTTCAATTCTTCATTTAAACAGCCCCTGCCTCCCATTGATGCCATCTACCTGCGGATCAATATCTCGGATCGACTGAGTAGCCTCGTCTGTTGCGGCCGAGCCAATTCTTTCAATCTTTTATTTACTCTCTGATTGACCCTCCTGCCTCTCGTCAATAGCAGGGAAAATCCCCAATGCCCACGGTGCCTCTCATAGAGTGTTTAAAACCAGCTTGACAGCTTGTAAATGTTTGGTGCAATGATGACAGTCATCACACGTCAGTTCAGCGGAGGTTCACATCCAGTCAAGGTCACGTCAGGTTTACACTTCCTCTGCTTTGACCCCAGCTTGTCCGACACTTGCTAACCTCTAAGAAAGTGTTGTTCAGACACTCTTCTCCCAATTAAAATCAGTCAAAATCACCCTGTGTGGCAACATGCCCTTGTACACAACCATGTAACCAGCTCCAGTAAGAGGTTGTGATAGCATTGTCATTTAACACACGTTCCTCTTCCAAGATATGAAAGACACAGAGGAAAAAAAAACATTACATATTCATTCTCTTAAGCCTTGTGACAGGATGCAAATGGTAGCCCAACTGATTTGTGTGTAAATTGCACTCCCCCTCATCGCATGCGCAGCAGAATCATTAGGATGTTACTGATGCCTGACTATATGCAGCCTGGTTGCCTAGGAACGAGCTAAAACATGGGTCTGGTGCACTGGGCGCACTGGGAGGCAAGTCTTGTATCACTGTCGCTTCAATAATTAACGACGGGGAAACCAAATACTGCATTTACTTATTCATAAAGCAAGCAGCAAAAACACAGAGAAGGAGAGAGATAGAGAAGCAGAAAAATAATGAAATACAGGAAAAATGAATGGACGCATGGCTTCATTATTGAATGATAAGAACAGAAGTCCTTGCGTACCAGGTTCAGGGACCCTACTTACTGTATTAGTAAGGAAATGTCAGCCAGAAAAAAAAAGATGATGAGGGCAGATGGAGGAAAGGGATCTAGACACCTGCTGCCTTGGCCCGGGCCTCCATAGGTTTGTGTGTTTTAGTTGGGACAAAAGGGAGACGAGGTGAGCTCATAGAACAGGTGTCCTCATTTAATTTTATTAACTTTGTGCAACAAGGGGGGCACAAAAAAACCCCTCTGACTCAGGCTGAATATTTTTCTAGCACAAACTGCAATGACTAACTGTATCTGCACACCTCTGACATTGGGTCCTTTAACTTCTTACCAAAAGTGAAAATGATTTGTGTATCCTGAAGAAGAAGAAAAAAGTGGGGAAAAAAAGATAAATGCACTGGGAGGAGTTGCCCAGGTGAGAGAGGGGAGGAGAGGTGATCCTTAAAATACAATAAGACCTTGTACCTGAGGCTTTAGATGCTGCCAAACTGCTGAATATGTTATACACACAAAAAGCTTTGCTTTAGGGGTCAGGTTCCAGTTCACAAAAATGGCTTAATACTGAATCTTTTTGTCAATGTGAAATTGATTTTCTCTGCTTTTTCTTTTTTTTGACAATGCTCCATTTGACATCTGATAAGAGTTTTTTGGAAAGTCTACCGACTTCACCTCTAAAAGGGAGAATAAGTGCAGATGATGTGCTAATACAGGTAGAGCTCAGTTTCAAAACTGAAACAGCCACAAATACATTTATAAGAAATGATTCTGTTAAACTGATTATTATGTGTAATAAAACTGTCAACTGTGTAATAAAACTTTGATATATGTTTAGTTTTTTTTTGTTTGTTTGTTTAAAACAAACAAACAAGTTCAGTGAGAAAAAGTAACTGAAAAAAAGATGAAAAACAAAGGAGTTATGTTTTAGAAACAAGACAAATACTCTACTCTACTGTTCTTTCAAAACCCGACATCATTGTACACTAAAGAAATTCCTAATAAGAATTTCTATTCTACACTCTTAATCCAAGGCATCCAGTTTGAGGAAGTGAAACAACTATACAATAATTATAACCACCGGTACAAAAGAATCTATCCAACAAGACTGCATGCTGAAGCACATAGGATGGGAGTTAGAGCGGCATGATGTGGTAAAAAAAAAAAAATCATAGAGTGATTATTTTGGCAGATATTTCAATATGATTCTCAATTAGTGTGAATGATCCCTTTTGCATCACAATTTTAATTTTCACTGAAAAACCAACATGTTTTCTTACTTGCTGCACCCCTGCAGCTCTACACTGCTTAATTATAATGATGGTTAATCAAACATTTTTCCTTTATCAAAAAACAAAACAAAACTGTAGCTTCTGCAACTTGGATATTGCACTTGGTCATATTGCAATGTCATTAATATTTCTATTAAATTGTGCAGCAAAAAGTACAGTCATTGTACAGTATAGGAATTACATTTTTTGAGTCCACACTGTTTAAAGAAAAAGTGAAACAGCTATACAATAATAATTATCACTGGTACAACAGAATCCATCCGACATGAATGCATGCTGCAGTGTAAATGACACTACTATGGGCTATAAGTGAGTAATCAGAGGAAAACTGTCAACAAGCAAATATATTTTCAGTTCATTTGATCCTTTTGTTTATTGAAAAAAAAAATTAAAGACCTAACAAGTGATTTTACATGTTTATCCTTGTTACCTCAAATCGTGGGGCATGTATTTCGCAAATCTTGCTGTAGTGTTTTCAATTATTGTTGTTATTTGAATGTAATTTTCCATCCTTCAAAGCATCCATTAGATTCAATTAATTTCCATATGGTGTGACAATTAAATGGCAGCCTCTTGAAATGTACTTGAGTTGCATAATGAATCACAGAGAGAGAGAGAGAGAACATCAAGTCTTGTTTCATTTTTGTCCCAGTTATCTAATTGTTGTGACAAATCAGTTATGTCTGGTGTGATGAATTACATAACTCGAGTGAGTTTTAAAAGTTTGCAAGTTGATTTTTGTATATGTAATGAATGGAAACTAATGTCTGCCTGAAAAGTAAGAAAAGACAAACACTACAACATGCATTTGGAAATGACCACCAGGATTCAATAGGAAGTGCATACAATGTGTAGTTAAGGAGCAAAAACTGGTAAATTGACCAGACTGACCAAATTTAAGATGCAGCTGAAGTTTAAGTGCCATAAACACTCCAGTATACGGTGAAACAATCTTTCTGAAACAATCCTGAAATAGTCTTGCCGTAAAACTAGTTATTATTGAATAGCTGTTTAGCTGTTTCTCAAACCCAATCGGTTGATCAATATTATTGGACCAATACTGGCCTCTCACAGCATAGCTTTTTTCTTAATTAATTAATTTTTCTTAATTTTTTTATTAATGCAGGTTTAATATATACATATATATTGCTCTATTTGTGTATTGTTTTTTTTTTTTAATTTACAGTTATTTATTATTATTACAAACATACCAGTGAGAGTTTACTGTTTCAGGGACCTGATGTAATTTTGGACAATAAAGTTTTTTGTTAAACTGTAAAAATATCCCGCCTCCATTACATATCACAACTGTTAATGATTTTTGAGGGATTTAGTGTTGCAAAGTTTGTGCATTTTCCTACACTGATAATTGAAAACAATAACAATCGATTAATCATTAATAATTAATAAGATACAACAAGGCACCTATTCTCATTTTCATTTTTGTTTTGTTTTTTCCTTTTTATCTCATTTTAAATTTAATTTTAAGTTTCCTTATTCAATAATTGCCTCTGTTAAACAAAACAATGTCAAATGAGGAGCAACTACAGCCATTTTTAGAATAGCAGTTAATTGTCAATTAATACGTATTTGATCAGTTAAATTCTTAAAGTCTGTTTATTATTAAAAATCCAGTATTGGTCGGGCCCTATATCAAACCACATGAAATCTATCAAATAGTTTTATGTTTTTAAACCAAAAAATAGAGTACATGTGTGCAATAGGTTGGTATTTACAAAGAAGCTTGAGAAAAAAATAAAAACTCAATTAGCTGCAATGAGCGAGCCAAATAAAAACATATAGAGGAAAACAAGCAGCCCACATAGTGATTTTAATAAATGTAGAGCCATCCAGACAGGTGCTCGTGCTATTATTGGACCACAATCAGCATGCATGGGAGAGGGTGAGAAAGAGGGAGAGGGATAGAGAGAGATGTGAAGATGTGAAGAGGGAGGGAGAATGAGACGGATGGCAAGGGGGGAGCGGGGGAGCGGGGGTGGGGCAGATTTTTTTGGGAGGGGGTGTCACACTGCGAGCTGTCAGCTGTCATCATTCTCCTGCGCCACCTGAGACAGGGTATGCCACACCCTAGCGCTCACGCCTCTGTCGCCCATGGCAACTGCGGGGATGTGTATGTGTGCGAGCGTGTGCGCGAACGTGTGTGTAGGACTCGGGAGGTAATGAGGTGCACACACATGCACGTGAGCCCTGGTTATGGAGCTGTGGAGTTGTGGTTGCCTCAGCATTTAATTGATTAATTGTTGTAATTATTTGGGCGGGAAGGTCATCCCAACACTGAGGCTGGCTAGAAGGTCACTCTCACGCTGGAGGGACTGTCCTCCTCTGGGGACCACACAAGCCATATGGGTGTGTTTATATGAGTGTGTGTGCGTGTGAGGAAGAGAATCCGGCAGCATTTTGGAGAATAATTCTGTATGTGGGGAAGGGAAGTGCTGACTGTCTCTTCATGCAGGATTGATCAACACAGTCAAAATGTCTGCCTGGCTATTACCATGACCTGAAAATCCACTTTTTTCATGATTCTGTTCACATCTTTCCATGTCTGTAGCTGACTCTCCAAAATCTCTCCTGCCAAACACCCTGACAAAGAGCTGGCAACTAAACACCAAGAGCCAGCTTGATGAAAATGGCTGTGTGTGTCGGTGTCTGTGTGTGTGTGTGAGAGTGTGTGTGTGTAGTTAGGGGACTTTCCAGTCCATGGACAGATGGAGAGACTGGGAGACAGGAGGCTTGCTGGCATGAGCTACGCACAGGCTGGTGTGCATGTAAGTGTGTGTGTGTGTGTCTGAGTGGATACGTGCGTGTGAACATACATTCGTGCATGTGTGTTGTATACACGTGTATCCAGTGTGTATCACATTAGGTCATATGCATGTGTTTATGGTGTTTATGTGTGTATGTGTGTGTGTGTGAGTGTGAGAAAGAGCAGTAACACCTTCCCTCAGTGTGTTCAGCGCCTCTCTCCAGCTTTGACCTTGGCAGGGAGTGCGGACAGGTCACAGAGCCAACTGTCTCTGTGGCTGTGTGTCTGTCTTCTGGAGGATTTTTAATACACAGGGTCACGACACTGAGCTCTGGGATGCTTTACCCCCGCTGAGAGAAGTTGTTGGTTTAGGGTGCCAATACGACGGCCGCTTGGGTGACCATATTTACAGATGCTGGGCTGTGTGTTGTGACGTTTCCAACGTGTGCCAAAAAGTAAGAGACAAACCGCTACTGGTTTCAACAGACGACATCACATCACCCCTATCCTGGCTTCCCTCCACTGGCTCCCTGTGTGTTTTAGAATTTATTTTAAGATTTTCCTGATCACTTCTGTCTGGGTCTGGCCCCAAGCTACAGAGTTGAAACGTTGACCCCCTATGAGCCAGTATACAGCCTATGACGGGGCCCTCCTGGCTCCTCCAAAGTTGAGGCTTAAATATTAAGGTGACTGTGCTTTTTTCATCAGGGCGCTTCAACTTTAGAACAACCTGCTTGAGGAGGTGAGGCTCGCGGCATCAGTAACAACTTTTCACTTCTTAAAGTCCATTTTTAGACTTGCTTTTAAGAGATGTCATCTTTTTATTGTTTTTATTTTTTCATTTTTGTTTATTTATTCACTTATTTTTTATTGCTTTATTGTTCTTATATTTATCTTATTTTTTATTATTATTCCTTTATTTAATTGCTTTTAATATTTTATTTATATTGTCATATACACCTGATTTATAGTTTTTATTTCAACATTCCAGATCTCGCTTTTTAGCGTCTTTTCTGTCTTCTTGTCTCAACTTGTATCTTCATTTGGTCTTGATCTTGTTTGGTGCCACTGTTTAACTTCTGTTGTTATATTGCTTTCTGACTCCCTGCCTTGCTTTGCCGGATGACTTTTTACAAGGTGCGATATAAATAAAGTTATTATTATTATTATAAATATAACTATAATATATTATAGGTATAACCTTAGCAATCATAAAGGGACACTCCACTAATTTCTCATTTAGCCACTTGTTAGCAATATGACTGAACATTTTTTTCTCTCTCTTGTGAGTACCTCATCTTAATGAAGGTCCAGTACTAAATTGCTGGAGTACACCTTTAAAGATTGTGAAATCTAAGGATGAGTTATATGAGTTGGCCTTGGAGTTTAAAAGCACCAACTGTGAACTGTGACAACCCAAGTTTGGGGCTGCCAGGTGGTCTAGAAATAGTATGAATGTTGTCAGCTCAGATTAATGGGTACAAAATGCGTACAACCCCAACTAATGGAGGCTCTCCAAGTCAGTCTGAATAGCATTACCAAGCCCCCTTAGCTAACATGGAGTCACACCACTGGCATACCCCACCTCAATTTGGTTGATTTCCAAATATATGTAAGAGGAGGGGACAGAATGAAAGGCAGTGTTTCATTATTTTTAAAGGGATAGTTCACAGTGCACGTCTCTGGGTGTAGAGTTTGATGTAATTTGTACAAGAGACATCCGAAAACTGAGCTAAACTAGTAATGTCACCATTCAAAATACTTTCAAAATGCATCAAGACAACTAAAATAGAATAAGTCTCTTCACCCATTAGTTAAATTGCATCAAGTGTATTGATCCCTCACCTGCTTTGATGTGGATGCTGGGGCTGCGAATCTTGCCCGCCTGGTTCTCAGCAGTGCAGAAGTACTCGTTGTCGTGGATAATGCTGTTATAGGCGGACGGGGAGAACGGGTAGAGCTGGAGGGTGCCGTTGGCATGCACGTGGCGGATATGGGGCACGTCGTAAATGTCGTCTCCGGCGGCCAGGTACCAGCGCAGGACGGCATGGGGGGCGCCGCCCGCAGGGCAGGGCAGGGACACCCCCACCGAGCTGGAGAAGGTCACCCGCTGCAGGGAGGCGTTCACAAAGTACAGCCGCGTAGAGACAACATCCTCACTGTTGACTGTTAGGGTGACAGAGAGGGAGACAGAGTTAGTTAAGTGTCAGATGTACAGAGGCAACATTCTCATATCAGACATGAAGAGAGAGAGTATGTGGACAAGCGAATGTGTGCACTGCTGAGGAATAACTGCACTACTCAACACTTAAGTGACACTTAAAACCGATGATTAAATCAGTTTGAACATTGAACAAAATAGCAGAGTGTAAACACTATTTTACAGTATGAAAATAATGAAAGAACCTGTTAGTTAGTAATTATTTCATAAAACTAGGGATGCCCAATTAATCAAAAATATTATCAAAATAACAATATGGCCAAGTGCAATATCCAAATACCAGAAGTTGCAATTTTTTGAGAATGGAAAAATGTGTGACAAAACAGTATTATAGTATAGTACATATACTAGTACAGTACAGTATTAAGTACTGTAGGACCGTAAATAATGATTATTTCATTATTGATTAATCTGTCGTTCATTTTCTCAATTAATTGATTAGTTGTTTGTTCTATAAAATGTCAGAAAATGTTGAAATATGTCGATCATGTCTTTCTCAAAGCCTAAGGTGATGTCCTCAAATGTCTTGTTTTGTCCACAACTCAAAGAAACCAGAAATTTGGACTTTTTGTTCTTTAAAAAATGACTCATAATGATTAATGTATCATTAAAATATTGACAATTAATTTAATAGTTGACAACTAATCGATCAATTGACTTGTCGTTGCGGCTCTAAGGCACTGTAGAGCTGCAGAGATGTGCTGTCCTACGAATCTTGTTCTCCAGATGTAAGAACATTTATTTGGTACACACTGGGGATGATAACAATTAATCAATGATCGATTAATCAGTCGTTAAGAATTTGGTTGATCAAGTAAAATTTAATTAATCTACTATCAAATAAAGGTCTGAAATCTGAGTGTGTTCTCTATGTTTGCCAATATTCAAGTGTAATACATCGGCCTTTACATGTTTATATGTTTCAGAGGCAATGTAATGCTGTCAGAGAATATGCAATATGTTGCTGTGGAAATAAAGATGTGATTCAGCACAAAAAAACACATTTGGTATGATTTGGTATAAGAAATTTTCTTTTTTTTTGTTAACGAGTAATTGATTAATTGATTGTTAATATTAACAATGATGGATCAAAGAAAGTGTTTAAAATTTGCAACTTTAGTACAGACCCCAAGGAAAAAAGCTTTTTCAGTGAAAATGAAAAGTGTAATGTAGAAATTATCACTCAACATGAATCTTAAATCATATCACAATCACAGTATCTGTCCAAATGATTACAATATGATTTTTAATTTTTTTCTTTTTTTTTTTTTACCAAATCATGCAGCCCTAACTAACAGAGCTTAGGCTGCTGCTGTGGACCGAGCCGGTTGTCAAAACGTTTTAACAGTGGAAATAATAATGTAGTAACCTGGCCAGATTCCCCTTTAAAGAAACATATATTTTAAAAGTTTTGATCACAATGAATAGTTTATTCATGCAGAGAATGTGAACATAAGTAGCTAACTGAAAAAATAAAGAAAAACTAATTCCCTATTTTTCAAATGTAAGTTTTCCTTGTATTGTTCTGTTATTTTTAGGCACAGTGTGCTCTAGAGGTTAATTTACAATATTTTCCATGAATCACTTCACTAGAATAAGATTATTTTAAGGGGAGCATGGTGCATTTTGAAATATTACTGAAAATACTAACTCATCTAGTCTTAGATGATATGAACAAAATCAAATATCACAATATATTTGACAAATACCTCTATATTGATATTGTGGCAATACTGTAGTTACTGACTATCAGTGCTTTCACAAAATATTAAAACAATGAGAGTTTTAATAAATAATCATCTGTAATGTGGATATAATGACTAAGTGGGTAAAGGCAAATAATTAAAGAGCCAAACCAGTCTGGTAAATTCAGGGAATTACATCACTTTACTGTAATGCAGCCTTTGAAAGAAGGAAAAGACAACACAAATAACATGTAACAATATAATGATATCCAAAATCAAAGACAATGTCTAGTCTCATATTACAATATCAATGTAATATCAGTATATTGTCCAGCCCTGATCCAACACAAACTTACACAAACGCCCATGTACAGTGTACAAACTGAATCGCCAGGCATTCAGGTCACCTCAACCCAAACAACTTCCACTCTGTGTGCCAAACTGCAGACATCCATCTCATCCCATATGCATTATCCTAATATCTCTAATCTAATATATGTGTCCAGAGAGCCCTTTGGAAATCTGCCTCTCAACTGGAGGGGAAAAAAATGGGTCACATGACTCGACCCCTCCACCACCCTCATCATCTTCTCTGTTGACATCCTCCTTCATTCAGGAAAACAAAGTATTCACACAGGCGTGATAGTTAACTGCTGCGCTCCTCAGGCCTGCTCAAGTCTGTCATATTTACTTTACTGTGGGTCGTATCTGCAGCCGTACGAGCCCGAGGAGCTGGAAACCACAGATGTTTGCTGTAAAACAATGGTATTGTGGCACAGATGAAGAGCTGCTGCCAGATAAGTTGTCCTAGGGGAGATAGACCACCATATATCCTCTCTCTCAAACGCCCTCTTCCAGTTTAGAGCGCTGGGTAGCGAGGCGTCTTTTAAGATCTGTGTGTTTCTGTGTGTGTGTGTTTGCTGTGGGGGGTGTAGAGGAGGAGTGTAAAGAAGTGCTGAGCTCAGCTTGGCTGGAGGCCAGGGGAAGACGCTGTGCCCCGAGCCAGAGAAGTTTCTTCTCAGACAATGATACTTAATTAATCCCTTTTCCCGGATTGTGTCAACAATGCCTGGATTAGCCCTATCTCTTAAATTCTCTCTGCGCAGGGAGAAAATAGGGTGTTGGCTAAGACACATCAATGGAGATATAAAGACACTATCAGATGTCATTTAGGCTCTAATTTCTACAGATCCTCTACATCAATGGATATCATTAGTAACCAGCTATTAAAAGGAGAGAAAGAAGGCTGCTGGCTGTCTTTTTAAGATCTTAATACATCGCAAGATGGATGAATGGTTGATAGAAAAGTCCATTTTTATTGTATATCTGTTCTGTCTGGTATAAATAGTAACAGGCAATGACATAATGACATTAATAACATGACATGAATGGGATGAATCACATGACAAAAGGCTCAGGAGTTAAATGCAGGGATTAGGAGATAAAACCCAAACTGACATAAGGTGATTTTCACTTTCTCCTCCATTCTCTGCCACTTTATGCATCGATCTGCAACCCTCTGACTTATCTTTATGAGCTGCGTGTCTTTAGAGATGAGCAGTATTTTAATTAAATTTACTTAAAATAAATATTTAATTACTTTTGAGTATTTTGTAATTGTATTTTGCTGGGTAGAAAAAAATAAGATGTAAAAAAAATTAGAGCTTGTATTTGTGTATTTGAAGTACTTTATTTTTTATGAATAATTTTGTTCTCAAATGAGACACATTTTCATCCCCAGGTTTAAATTGAAGAAGAAGAAAAAAGTACAACAATTAGCCTAATCACAGTCTTTCGCTAAATGTAAGTGAACAACATGAAATATTCTGTCAGTGTCCAGTGACACACTCATTGTGAACTACAGTATGTGTGTTTGGTGCAAATTTCCCCTCAAATTAAGTCAACGGTCACTTTGACGGACAGAAACCACCCAGCATGCAGTCCTGAATTTGCAGCCTCCCACCTCTCAAGATATCCTGATTGGCCACTTCAAATCTACTATGTTGAAAATTAGCAGAGCTCATCTTTTCAATGTAGGGGTGTTAAAGGTGCAATATGTAAGAACTGGCCAACTGTCAAATTTATAATCCAGACAAAGATACAGCAGCATATCGCCAGAGTATCACTAAGTGCTGCTAACTGTAGCTAACTATAGCAGTTAACTGTAGCTGCTGTTAGCTAGTAGACTCGGCGAACTCCCAGTGAACATGGCGGGACTGGGTGAGGTGATTTAGAGCGGCTCAGACGGGGGATGACGAAGACACTGTGTGTTCTGGGACAAGAGAGCCAGGAAGTGGGAGAAGAGCAAGAGGCCGGTCAGACATCAGTCACTGCCAGGGCTGAGTACCATTTAAAAAGTTACAACACCAGTCCCAATACCAGTGTCCTGAATGTGATACCAATACAGTACTTCATTCAATACCCTTTTCTACTTCCATAACATTTTGGTGGTATCTCGGAATGTCAAACTGCAAACTCACTCCACCACCACAGACTGTATGTAGCTGTTAGCTGTAGCTGCAGTAGTGAGCCACTTATTTAATGCACGATTCTTTGCACTAAACGCTTGCAGTGACTGGCTGCAAAACAAAAACAAAAAGTATTGAATGCAGGTACTGGGTTATTTCAGTCGATACCTGAAAGGTACTGAGTTACAATACCCAGCTGTAGTCGATGCCCACCTGGCAAGGCCTAACAGGGGTTATGGCAGTGTCTGCCCCAGGGTGCCAGGAGCCAAACCAGCAAAAAAAAAGCACTTTCGTGATGTTGAACTGAGGGCAGACCGAATGCTACGGTGACTCACTATCGTCTCTTGAGGTAGAAAGTGGTATTATGAGACAGAACGGGCCAAAGCTAGCTGATTAGCATGCTAACTTCAGAAGATATCTCTGTAACGTATTTCAAATGACAAATTACCTATTATTTTAATTAATTACATTTTTCATTCCAGTATTTTATACTTTTGATGAGCAAGTATTTATCATTTATCACACTTTTTGATGTACTTGGGCCCATCTCTGCTCGTCTTTTTCTTTGTGTTTCCCATCTGCTGTCATTCTTTCACCCCTCCAAGACACAAACACACTTCCTCTCTCTTGTCTTTTCCTGCCACACTGGAGACAGGCAATGTTCTATGATTGGAATTTGTATGCCAGACGCAGAGAGTTAAACCCACATAATCTCCTCTCACATTTAACACACACAGTCTATCCACTCTGTAATCGCACTGCTGTGGGCCGGTGTCCGACTTCCCTGGTTCTCGTGTGTGTGTGGGTGTGGAGCGGAAGGAGCCAGGCGAGGAGCGCAATTTTGTAGACAGGACACGGGTGGCTGGTTGTGGGGAGAGGTGCTCAGGTGCAAAGGTGTTTGGATACAAGCGAGTGACTGACTGAGTGAGTGTGTGGTAAGGTCAAATGGATAGGGAGGTTAATGTTAAATGACTGCCTCAGTTCCTGATGTCAAACAGCAGAGGCTGAGGTGTGCAGGAAAAAGATGTGATCGCTGCTCGGAGCACGGCGGCAGAGATGCTGAGGAGGTAGAGAGCCATTGTTCTCCTGCCTACCAGCAAAAATTGGAGCAGATCCTCTGTGTTCAAAAAATCTGAATTCAGGTCAAGTTCAATCCATCCTACCGTTCGAATCCGTGTCAATCACTCTCACAGGCTGCTAGGCTGACTGATCTGCACTTTCAGCACCACGGAGAGCACCGCAATGTACGGCTGAGGGTGAGGAACACACACACAGAAGAGTTTCCATTCTGAGCAAACAAGGAGGAAACTATTAGCAGATGATACCAGTGACAGTGACCTGCTTCTCTCTGATGACTAATGCTATTTTTAGGAGCAGAATATTTTCATGACAAAAACAATCTATTCTGGCTGTAAAAACCCTCACAAAAGACACAATATCACTGTATAAGAATGTGTGTTCAGAGTACTATCATCACAAAATACTGTTATCCTTCAGATTAGAGGTTGCCAGCTTTTTCTGCCCAGCGCAGCCCCACCAAATGAGCTCAAGTAGCCCCTGTGATAGATGAGATGACCTTCATGGAGTTGTTTAATCGCATTTCACCACAGAGAAATTATGGTTGTGGTGGATCTGTGGCTGCATATGCGTAAAAGACAAAGTGATCCAGAAATTGTCCGTGTTTCAGTATTGTCCTTTTTCTAATTTTTAAAAAGGTTTGGTCACGTTTTCATGCAACTATCACCTGGAATAGCAGCAGCTGGATGTGTTAACCATTTATCCATTATTTTTACTCATCTGTGTTGACTTTTATGCTCACTTTCTAACAATTTTTCATGGAAATCTTGGTGTTAAAGCATGAGTCAGCCTGCAGCTTGAAGGGCACCAAAATTCAAAATTAGCATCTCACCAATTTTAATCCTACTTGTGTGTTGATATTCCTCCTAAGCACAAATATTTAGAAATAACTAATGTAAATTTTTTAATGGGTGAGTCCATTGTTTGTTTGTTTTTTTTGTTTCTTTGAGATATTTAGATAATTCTGTGGCTTCCTTGTCGTGTTCCTTATGTATTCACAGTTGAACTTTCACATTTTGGTCAAAATACATATGACTTAGCATCAAGATGCTACATGACACATGACCTGACAATGATGTTGCTACAAATAAAAACATATGTCACTGCTTTTAGCCAAAAGATGAGTGGGCGTTTCCATTTGGAAAAAAACAACAAAAAACATTAAAGAACACAGATGGTGTCACCCTTTCAGAAATCCTAATCTGTAATAACCTAATCTGTATTTGTTTTTAATTATTTAAGTTTCTCTACAATATTTCAGCTACTCCTGGTTACTGTAGAAGTAACACATACGTTCAAAGTACACTTGGTAGGAAATCACAGCTTTTTACTAGTGGTTCCCCAACTTTTTTTTTTTGGCTTTTGCCCCCTTAAATTAAGTAAGTCTACTTACTATTGCTCTTCAAGCGGTTATAACCTATTTAATACAAGGAGTATTTTTTCCATGTTTTATCAGAATAATTGCTTAAGGCCTGACGAGGTAAAACTGTCCAGTAATAAAAAGACAAGAGGAAAGTTTGAGTAAGTAAATGTAATTTTGTGTAGCACAAAATATACCTTTTTCCCCCTTTCCTAGCCTGTTAATCCAACATGATCTCGTGATCTGATGGTATAAAACACACCACTGTTAAGGACACTTTGTGTGTCATGTCTATGCATGTTAAGATTTAGCTTTAGTTGGGTGTGTTTTATGAGTTTCTTTGTACATGGTAACAATAGTCAGATAACCTTCATCATCATGGTGATCTTCATCATGCTTAACGTTGTGAAATAGTTGCTGTGTGGTAAGGTTTAGGCAACTTACTGACAAAGGCAAAGTTGAGTACATTACAGAAGTTAACCTATGTACTAAAGTTAAATTAAGTTACAGTGACTTCTGGTTTTAAGTATACTTACTGTCCCACCTTCCACTTTGTCGCTCTTTTAACTATGTCACCAGACATTTTTTTCTCATGACATTCACATGTAAAATGACAAAGTTTCTAAATAAGATTGTGCAAACTAAATGGCATAAAATCTCCAAAAGAGGTGTGATATTACATCAAATGACTTGAGACATTGGCATGTTATTCATACGCCATTTGTTGAAGCCAGGCTGGTTAATCATATGCCGATATGTCAGATTTGTTCTGCGATCCCTTTTTGGGGTCTGTGGCCTTTTTAAAAAAAATAAACTTGTTCTTAGGTTTATACTTTAAGTTAGGCTTCAGATCATTTCTGACTGTGTGCTTACATTCAATTCATAAAAGATACTGAACATAAAAAACCTACACAGGTTCCAAGAAGTCCATTTGTAACTTCTGTGTGATCTCTAGAAAATTAACTTAAAACTGACAACACCTGCATTACAATCAGCTGTTTTTTTCATTTATATTTAAATGATGATTGAGTCAGGAATAGCCATGACCCAAAAGAGACAAGCAAACTTTTTGGAAGATGAGATCATAGTGATCATAGTGGAAATTAAAGCCAGGTTAAACGTATTATTCGGTGGACTTAATGACTAATAAAAGTAACTACTTGACATTGTTTCCTGCATAAGTCATATTTAAGATCAAACTTGATTGTAAATTTGTTTTATAAATGAGGACCCTAATCCCCAGGTTGGGAAACCAAAGCTTATTCCCAATATGCTCTAAAACTGGACAATCTGTTCAAAAATAAACAAACCTTCAACCATCCTCTGACATCATCAAAAATGGCCTCAAACAAATTCAAGTGAGCCTGGATGCAACAACTCAAACTCAGAGGGAAAACCTTTAAAAAGCAGCAGCTTATGATGCGATGGCTAATCGCTTTGTCCTACGGTATGAATTCAGGTCACTGAGTTCACATACACACACTCATGCACGCAAAGACACATGTGTACAGCCACACGGAAGCGAGCCCTGGTCTACCCTGCACGGATTATGGCCTCCAGCAGAAAAGACCATCATGACGATGATGACCACGTGCTTTATTGCAGTAATGGTTCAGAGTTTGACGTCAAAACATCAAAACGGAATGAGGGAGGATGATGAGGAAGATGAAGCATTTGCCCAAAAATCTATCCACTTGTTGCTTGACATAAGGGGTTTCCAGGCTGAATCGTTGGTCGTGTGTGATATGATATAGAAATAATTGTTGAATAGCTGTAATGTGATGTTGGACAATGATGGAATTTTTATTTTCTTCTTTTCCCTGGAGCCTTGGCCTCTTTAGGAATCTGACAGTTGAGGTGTACAAATAGGACAGCAATCATAGGCATTATTTTCATCTGAAAATGCACTAATCTGCATTAAAGGGACAGTTCGGGTTCAGTATTACCTACAGTAGATGATGGTAATCGTGCCTGCATTTTGGAGAAGCAGCAGGAGGACCGGTGTAGGAAGCTATGAACTGCTGTGGAAAGAGTCAGCAGCAAAACATATTTTGCGACTGTAACAGCTGTTATATCAGCCAAATGTTTCACTCTCCAAACCAACCAAACTCCACTGGCAAAATCAATAATTTTACCTCACAGAACGCAGGAGTTGCTCCCTCAGTCAGTTAGTTTGGTTGTGTTGTTGTGTGACTTTAATGAGTCCCAACTATACTTTTAAAACGTCACACAATAGCATAAACAAAATAACCAATCAAGGCAGCGGTTGACCAGCAACTCCTGAGTTCTGCAAAATAAAATTACTGATTTAGCCAGTGGAGTCTGGTTGGTTTGGAGGGAGTGATATTTGATTTCTGTCTGATGGCAAGGAAAAGCGGTGAAAATATTCTAAACCTAGTATACACTTAAACTTGAGGTGGGCCTCTTTTTGAGGTGGCTAAAATACATTTTGCTGTTGATCCTGTCAGAGCGGTACATTGCTTAGCTTCCTATGCAGCACTCTGCTGCTTTTGCAAACTTGGGATGATTAGGGGCATAAACATATTGTTCAACTCAGAGTTTCCATGAAATTTGAATAAAATATAGATGGCACAAAAAAAAAAAGTCAAATATCATAACCAACTGTAAACATCTCATGCAAACATCATGAAGCACAATAACAGTTTTTTTCTCTTTATTTGGGCAACATCTAACCTCAGATGGTTATCTGTCATAGCCCCAGGCTACCTTTCCACCCTTTCCCCAGCAGAGAAAGAAGGAGCAAAGGAGCAGCACTCATCCGATCATGAACTGTATTTTGATTTCCTTCTTCAAGCCCGGATGCATTGATTACAATGAGGAAGGTCAAAGTGATTTGGGGTGAAACACCCAGAGATATCTTTCCTGTCGGCTTCACAACCCTTCACAATCTCTCTATATTTGCTCCTTTTTTTTCCTTCTTTTTTTAACCTTCACTTTTCTTTCCGCCCGTGTTTTCCTTTTCAGTTTTTCTTTTGACTCAAATCTTTCTTTGCTGTACACTCAAATACATTTGCACTTTTTTCCTGTTCTTGCAGTGGATATGAAAATGGAGTATGAATATGTATGCTGGAGAAGCAAGGATATTGCCTATGGTGAACCGCTATGCATAATGCAGCTTTTTCTGTCTCATCTACATTCATTCAGACACACACACACACACACACACACACACACACACACTGAGATTCATACCATCACGTGCATAGAAAAACAGGGCTATAAATCCCTCTCCTTCTCCCTCCCGCTCTCACTCTCTCCTTCAAAACACACACAAAGTCATATAAATACATTTGAGATTGCACATATACGTTCATAATAGCAAGTAGATTTTGTATGTGGTGAACCATGTAGCACTACAGATAACAGCATACAAAACACATTCAGGCCGAATAACAGCTGAAGCATTGAAGTCAGTGGCAATACAGCCTTTGCAGTGATGCTACAGAAAAATGGAAGCAAATAAAAGGCAAAAGATATGATCATGTTTGAAAGAGGGTGCTGCTCATTTACTATACAATGACTCCAGATTGAGATATGCATTAGGGCTGCATGACAATGTGTTTCTCTGCCTTTGTGCTCAGTCAGAAAGGAAATAATTTCTAACATGGTGTCATTTTGCTGGGAAGAAACACAAGACAGAAAACTGCATGGCATGATATTAAGGATACACACGCATACAGTACAGGGGAGGGGAGGTGGGGTAGGTGGTGGTGGTGGTAAACAACCCCTATACACAGTTTATGCAGTGTCAGTAAAATATTAGGCAGCCATTTCAGCATTTGAAAATTCACATCTCCCACTTCAAAAGGATGATTTCCGCTGTTGAAGTGAGTGTCAGATTTGTAGAGATGTTTTTTTTTCTTCCTATTCTCCCTCAGAGACAGGGCCATAAATTGTTTGATAGTAAGCAGAGCAGCAGCTGAGAGAGAAAGAGAAGCAGAGTGAAAGATTGTGAGATGCCAAAGTGTGATTGTTGGATTCTTTTGTCATTCAAGACATGAGCATCAGTCTCTCTACTGTGCGTAATGGAGAGGGCACCGGGCTACCGGACACCACTGCTGTGCGTAAAACCTGTTGAGTGAGTGGTCAGAAATGCACTTCTCTAAGCGACAGCTCAGCGCAGTAACAATGTTGTTGCTATGGACTATAAGATCTGCAGCTGAGTGACGATAAACAGACATTTGGGATTGTTTTTTGAGAGTGGTGCGTGAGAACTGAAGATTATCCCTCTTACCAAGTCCTTTCGTGCCCTCTTCTTCACTTAGAAAATCATATTTTCCTCAAGCTGACAGAAGACTCGCCAAATCAATTTGTTAGGAAAATTTCCTGTTTTGGTAAAAGTGCAGAGGCGATCATTTTACACGATTGGCCGACATGTTCGTGTGTTTCAAGACAAACACAAAATGTTCAGACTGAATATATGAGACTCGTTCAGATGGACGTGTTTGCGCTGCATTCATGGTTCAAATGCCAACAGCAGAGCGCCAACACTTGACAATGAAAACAGGCTTTGCTCGCCTGAGCACAACGAGGGAGGCGAGTTAACCTGAGAGTGACATGTAGCTATTATACCGCGGAGCTCTCTCTCCAAGAAAACTGACAGGTGGTGCAGGCGCAACGGGACTCGCAGCCGGAGAAATAAGATATAGAGTGGCCCCTTTTCATGTTGAAACGATCGTGCGTTATTGGAGAGATGCGTAATGGAGAGAGTGTGGGTAAACTCCATTCAAATGATCAGTTTCTGAACAGTCTGTGTTAACCGATCATAAACAGTTAGATCAGATGTTTTAAGTGTTTGAAAACTAGAGAGGAGGGTCTCGCCCTTTACTGTATACTGATTCCGTAGTATAATTAAACTAAGGCACTTAAAGGGTTTTATGTGGCATTTTAAAAAATCAACAGAAACTCTTACGCATGGACCTACTCCTCCTCCAAGTTCTGCACAAATCACTTCTTCTGCACCAAAATAGTAAATGCTTAACTACATGAGCAAATTGATCCGGATTTTACACTGTGGTATTTCAAGATAGAGACAGGGAGAGAAAAACGATCTCCGAAGTTGTCATCCTACTTCCATCATCCACTGAAGCCATCGTTGTCCAATCCAGACGCAACATCTCTGAGTGCATCGTGCGGGTGTAGCATAGTAGCCACCAGAGTCTGACTCATACCGCAATTACTGGGCTCCCCCTCCAAGCACTTCTCCTCCAGTCGGTATCTGTTTTGATTCCAAATTTACACACAGCCCGACCGACTAGCCGTGGTCTGCAACGCCGCAGATCAGCTGCTTTAGGCCGGCCTCAAGAACACACAGGAGTCATTGTGAACGAATGACAAAATTGTCTGAACTATACACCAAACGGGCGAGTTTACAGCAGAAAAGATACCCAAACTGCCGTTCACACTCCATATACGTAATGAAATGGACATGAAAGTTTGTGCATTATTTACTGAAATCAATTTTAAAATGTACTGACATTAAATATTTTATCTGATTAGGTAATTAACGACAAGCCAGGCCACACACAAGATGTCTAAACAAATAAAATCAAGAGGAAAGGATGCTTAGTCCATCAAATGCACAGATAAAATAAAGTGCATGTATAATAAAGAAGCCAAAGTGTTTTACATCTATGCAGCATCAACACTGTAACACAGTCAATATTCAGTTTAATGTCGAGTATGTGTTGCAGGGGGTCTGCTGTCGAGCGAAACTGGATAAAACCGGAATCACATTAATTGATGAAATAATTATAGCAAGAGCTCTCACTCCATCTCGATCACACCATGCCATTTTTCCCTGAAATTTGTACAAATACTGATTGAATCTCCTTAAACCCCACACCAAAGCGACTCTCGCTTTTCTATCTGATTTAAAAATATATTAATTGTTATAATTATTTAAGCCCTTTCCTATTTCTCAGGCCCTGTTGTGGCCTGTCAGGCCTAAAAGCAGACCCCCCACCCCCCCAACATACACACACACAGCCTCCTCAGCTGTCTCAATTTTATTTCCATAAAATGACAAGCAACCTCCCAAATCATGACAAAGAAGAATGAGTGTATCCCCCCTCCTTCCCCCCTCCTCTCCCTCTATCTATCCATCTATCCATCCCTCTCCTCTCCCCCTCCTCCTCCTTTCCGCACTCATGGGTGCAGGTGTGCTGATATGCAGCCAAACCAAAGCAACAAACGGTCAGTAATAACCAAATGAATGTCGAGTTAATGACAGAAAAAACAAAGAAAATTCTCTTTAAAATATGTAGTGGTGTGATCTGAAATATGTTTTTATGTTGATGTAAAAATAAAGAAAAATAAGCAGAGAATTGTGTGCCATTCTAGGAGGCGCGGCCAAGCCAGGAAAATACGCAGTACTAATGCATATGCATGTATGATAATAGAGCTACCTTTCCCCCCTTAAAATAAACTTTATAAAAAATCCTACAAATCTAAAATACACATCAGCCACACGAGAGAATAAATCAGAGTTGATTCGTGCAAAATGAGCGGAACATGGCGTTGAAAAACAACGGAAAATGGAAGTTTGTTTTCCACTGCGTTATCTACATCTCTCCCATCTCAAGCACTCTTTCCGCTCCAGTGGCTGTTTGCAGCCCCCAACCCTCCTCCCCTCACCACACACACACACACACACACACACACACACACACACACAGTACATCTCGTTCAGTCACAGGACAGGGCGATGTACAGTGTGTATAATCGAAATAGACCCTGTAATCCAATTACATACAACAAAAACAGCACACAAGTCCTCGCCGCAGCTGCAGCCTGGCAGAGGGCACTGCCAAGGCCAATGATGGAGACCAGGAGCATGAAACACACCCAAAATCATTAACAAATGCTTAATCTGAATTCAAATTTCTTAATCAATAGGGTTTAAAATCAAGATGCTTCAGTTTCAGCACCCGTGCATGAAGAAAACGCACGAAAATGAAGTGAAAAATAAAAATGTGGTTCCTTTGCCCATTGTGAGGTTGTTACAAAGTGTTATAAATTCATATAAAACAAAAGAATTGAACATTTTATATTTAAAAAGGAAACTTGATTCATTCTCTCCCATCTGCAGCATTTAGAGCGAAGCCAATCAGTGGAATCTGGTGCCACAGAAAATGGTGGATGAATAATTAGACCAGGAGGATGAAAACAACTGAGTGTGCATACAAGCTGACACACACTCCTACATTTGATCAAAGAAAATAAACTGTAATATATGACCGGGCCTCGTCTTTTAAATATCCAACTGGGGCACATTATCCTAAAATTAAAGGCCAGCGCTCAGTAATACCCCCAGCATCAGTTCATTCACACGTCTCTCATAAAATCTATTGACCCTTGTTGACACACAAGCGCACACACTCCTCAACACACACACACACACACTGGTGTTTACGCACTATTTTAGAGGTTCTATCAAAAAATTTAACTGATAAAAAGGATGCTTTAACCCCTAGGGAACCCCCCTCCCTCTTCTTTCCTCCCTCCATCCCTCTCCAAGCGCGCACACACGCACACACAAAAATGTTATCTGTGTTGGGACAGGACAGAAAAAGTCAGCATATACATTAAACTCTTCTGCCCTCTTGGACTTTTGCGAGTAAACAGCCTCCAGCTGTGGCCAACAGCAGCATCAGCGCCCTCTCCGTGTGCGCGCCTGCAGATCCTTATCAGCCTCCCCTTCTTTCTATTCAACAGCCTCCATATTCACGACACCTCCACATATTCATCATGCAAAATGCAAATGCCGTTGTCTTTCTCATCTTTAACGAACGCAGTGTGCACTTTGGAGATCCGTGTGGTTTTTTCCTCACTGTTCATTAAAAAAGAAGTGCATATTGATTTTAGGCGCATGATGAGCTGTTTTGACCATTTTTAAAATCATATTATCAGCTAATCATTGTGAGACAGTGAGAACGGGAGGAGAAATCTGAGCTCTGTTGCTCAGGAGGAAAATGAACGCAGATCAGGAAAGAATCATTTCAGAACATTGAGGAAAAAAGTTACCGGTCTCGCCTAAAAGGCAATTTTGAGTTTCATGTGTCACTTAAGCCCCTCCTGCGAGAATTTAATCAATTCAATCCAACAACATTTATCAGCCTGATCGGCTAATAAACACGCACAGCCAACTTGCACAGGAGAGGAGACAGCATGCAGATAAGCAGCAACACTTGCAGTGAGAGACACGTTTCCAACCTACCTTCTTGCAAAGAATACAGCAGAAGTAAAGTTACAAGCCACATGCCATTAAAAGCAGTTATATTTCACAGGAATGTGGTGCAGTCCCCCCGAGAAGAGTGCACGGCGCAGCGGTCCGGCCAGGCGAGGCTCCGTGCTGGACTGGTTCTGCTGATGCTCCCCGGCGGTCTCTCCAGCCCTGGTCCCACACTCTCCAGCGCCGAGAAACGAGCCGCGGAGAAAGTACCGCCTCTGCTCCTTGTTCTCTCCTCCCCTTACCGGGACAGGCTGCCGTCGCCCCACCCCCGGTATCCTAATGATGCGCCGTGATGGAGAGGTGAGCCGTACGCACTAACGGGGAACCGAACGGAAACCACTGGGACCTGTGTTGCGCGCACTGGATCGATGCTTTTATTCCACTGGCAAAGTTCAAAACGCGCCGTCTTACACGTCATTTAAATACTGTTTTATGTGAGGAAGTTAAAAAAAACAGCCGTTGGAGGAAAATACCTGCGCATATCTCCCATGCAAATCAACTGGATAATTTCCATAAATCAGTTGTCACTGTCAGCGGTGCGCGCAGAGTGAAAGTAAGACTGACCGCACCAACTGACTGTCCCACTGTGTAAAGTTGGAAAAGAACAGCAGCATCTTGGAGTGTGGAGTCCAGGTGAGGAGGAGGAGGAGCAGGGAGAGCGCAGAGGAGCTGCAGCCTTCATTTCATTCAAGGGAGGTGCGCTCTGCGCGGTGCACTTTTCGTGTCACCACTGACACTCGTGGCGTCCAAACACAGATTATGTGACAATATGAAAGGCCCCCATCCCTCCTTTGTGGGAGCACATCTGATTGAAAAAGACAGTGTCAGTTTTTACGGGTTTTGTTTGTTTTTTGTAGTCGTTTTGTCTCTGTGGTTGTTTTGTGTCTCTTTTCGGTACTTTTGTGTCTCTATCATTTTGTGTGTCATTGAGTTAGTTTTGTAGAGCCACACGAGTATGGTTGGCTGATATAGCTGTAGGTCAATATTAAGCCAATAATATCAGTCTCTACTGGTATTGGCATATATGTTGTCCGATATATGCCTAAATGAAAACATTTTTTAACAGACTGTTTTTAATTTTTAGCTTTATAGACAGCATGCTTTGTATTTTGGAGATTTTTTCGTAATTCAGGTTTAATATATATTTATTTTGCTCCATTTGTGTTTTTTTATTCATACTTATTAAAAGTACTAGTGGAAGTTACTGTTTTGATACTCTGATATCATTTTGGACAATACAGTTTATTGTTAAACTGTAAAATATCCTGCCTGCATTATTCATCTTTGTCACAACATTACCCACTTTGAGGGATCATTGCAAAAATGTGTTCATGTATATATTTTATATTCTGTATAAAGAATATCTGTTGATATATCAGTATCAGATTTGTTTTACTTCCTCATATCCGTATCAGCCCCAGCCTCAAAAATCCAGTAATAGCAGTAACATGTCTCCTTGTAGTAGTTTTATGTATTTTTGTGGTACTTTCATGTACTTTTGTGTTTCTGTAGTTGCTTTTTGTTTCTTTGTGGTGATGACTTTCAGGAAGAAATGTCACTTCAAATCGAGGCTTTGGCCCAGAGGCCCAAGCTGTTAGGTGGCCCCTGGACCAAAGCCTCTGTTTGAAGTGCCCCGTAGGCCCGTTTAGTAATTCATTGTGTGCTCAAATCACTTTTCATTAGAGCAGACTGAATAGTTTTGATATTATTGAAACACAGCACAGGAGTGATCACCAACAACCCATTTACACCTGGTATTTAAATGTGATCTGTATCCAGATAAGTTATCCGGATTGATGTACGGATCGTGTTTACGCCTACATAAGATCCGAACACAATGCAAGCCAGACTACCTCCAGATGTGGTCTGGCAGATCTGATCATAGTCTGATCATATAGTGTTTACACCTTGCATTAACATGCATTTCTCCTTATCTGGATGATATATCTGGATACAGTTCACATTCTAATACCAGGTGTAAATGGGGTGTCCGCTTCAATGAATAAATCTCACCCTTTGAGTTCCTCTCACACACACACACACACACACACACTCACATGCATGCATGGGAAGCAGAAAAGCATGTGCTCACAGACAAACTGATCAGGGTCAGCTTTGTTGGTTGCTGACTGAATAATCGTGTGTCTCTGAACCGAACATCCTGTGCTTTCATCTATCTTAACCATGAAATTATATTAAAATAC
Organism: Lutjanus campechanus; assembly: GCA_027495735.1. Taxonomy (NCBI): domain Eukaryota; kingdom Metazoa; phylum Chordata; class Actinopteri; order Lutjaniformes; family Lutjanidae; genus Lutjanus; species Lutjanus campechanus. The sequence continues at coordinate 6,186 of JAJHUR010083321.1, read as the reverse complement.
AACACAAAACATATTCAGATACATATGGCCTAACAAATTGTGCATGTTGGCATATAATTATATAGTTCTATAACATTTGTTAGCTATTTCAGTAGTTTAACACTTTGGGTCATGTAATCTAGGTAGTTATTTACATAGTCATAGTATTCTCATGACAGTTTTTGCCATACAATATGACACAATGCCACAGCTTGTTGGCCACGTACTGTTGTGTGATTTAATGACGATCACCGCTATTTGATTTAAGTGTAATTTGATGTAGGTGAACTTAATTTTGAAAGTGCTTTCAGTTTGACAAGCTATTTGTTGAAAATACCTTTGAGAACACTGTGAGTTGAACAGACAGCAAGTGACTTAAAACATGAGGAGTGAAGAAGGAAACAGTCAGGAATAAGAACCAGTAAAGAGTGCAGTCACACAAGCCTGTTTTACATGTGTTTACACTGCAGTTTAGCACCTGATCAGAGGCGATAATACAGAAACTTCCCCAACTTAAGTCTTAACTTAAGAGAGGAAGATCATCTAAGAAAAAAAAATTCACATTTGGTAAAACAGAAGCGAATCTTAACAAACTTCTTCATCCTATCTGAATTCAGGTTATGAAATCTTAAGTCAATCCAATATTGCTTATCAACTTTTGTCTGTTCTCCAACTGAAAACTTGGAAATCCCAACTTCCCAGTCTAAATCGAACACACCATAAGATAAGATAAGCTAAGAAGTTTCTGTAATATGACCCCAGGACACATTAAGAGGGAGTAAATGCTCCGACTAATCCAGTGTCAATAGTACCACTGTTCTGACTGATCTGCTTACACGTGGGGTTCATGTTTTGGACTCATCTTAACATTCTTTTTTTTTTTACTTAAAGAATTTTCCTCTCAAATAGGTTTTAGGCCCCATATTTCACAAATTGATTTTAAAAACTATTTACTGAACCACATGGCCTCTGAGATTTCAACACTGCATGGGTTCGAAGCTCCTCTCCTCTTTACCGTCATTCAGTTCAACACCTGAATGATGAACACACAATAAAATAAATATCAAAAGTTCAGCTGATTGTTGTTCATCCCTTTCAGACCAACCACAGAGCCTCTACTCGTTGTCCACTCAGTCGCTCTACTTATCTGACATCAAACACCTTCTACTTGACATAACCTCCACCATCACTCTTCGGTGTGTCTCTCTCTGTGATAATAATGTGGTGTTTTGAGAGTCGTAACCAAAAGTAGTCCTGGTTGTGGAATGGAGCTGCTGAGGCAAGCTGTGGCCTCTCTCACTCCCACTGAAGAGCCGCTGCTGTAGTGTGGCAGGCAAGGCAGCACACTCTGCCTCCACTCTCTATTATGTAACAGGTGGAAACACACACACCCACGCACCCTCTCTGTCTCTCTCTCTCGAACAGACCCGCAAACTTGTACACACACACACACAAACCTCATGGCGACGATGACAGGGACACATTTAGAGTGCACGCAGGAGCACTTCCATTATACATTCTGTACATCAGAATGTATGCTCTGAAATTGTTTTTATAGATGAACACATTTTCAGCTCTATGCTCTTTCCCAGCCACAAACCATAGGCCAGGTTTAAAGTGCAGCCTGTAGTGCACAGTGAGTGATACGGACACTCTTTAGAGACCTGACGGCCCTCAGGGAATATCATCTGTCTCAGCATCATGTGTTCTACACCTCAACACTAAGTAACACTTTATAATAACCATCATTAATAAAAGGTAAATTGATAGTTAATTAAAGATTAGTCAATAGTTATTTCAATGTTTATCAAATGATCTGTAAACATTTAAGAAATCATTACACAGAGAGGTGGACCAGATATTTATTACAATTTGTTGTTAATGGTTATAAATTTGTAAACCCTCTGGAAACATTATTTGGATGACTACTATAAAGTTGCAACTGATGATTATAATACCTTAACTTTGGTTAGATTAAGTTAGGTTACGTTATATTATGTTACGTTATGTATATCGGCCTCCAATATTGCCTAAAATGTTAGTATGGTATCAGTGAGTACACGGGTCTATGCATCTGTTCCGTACCACATAATTTATTAAAGGGATAGTGTATAGATCACAGTCCAGTTCAAAATGAAAACTACACATTTTCCCACGGTCTTTCTTGCAGTAGAATCCATCAGAACTACTTTGCTTCTACTACAGAAAGAAAATAGTTCCTACATGCGCCTGCTCACAACAAGGTATGTGGATTATCTTGAGTAACTGGGTCATTATTTTTGGAAAGAGACACCGGTTTTGAATTTTTCAAATGTATTTTTTTGGTTCTTTGAGCACCACACGCCAAGTGGCATTTAGTCTCATTATACTGGAGTAAAGACGACATCATACGGCCAATATCTCTAAAGCTCTGCAACTCAAACCCAAAAAGTATAATGCATAAAAAGCACTACAGGCCAGGGTAAAAATATGTATTTTTGATTCTGGGGTGAAGTGTCACTTAAGACCCTAAAAGAGACCCTGCTACTTATGAGAAGTGTCCCGTATGCCATTTTTTCCCTGTACTAAAGTCATTCTCTGTATGTATTTGTTCATGTTTTACAAAGGTTTTAACTTCAGTCAGGCCATACAACAATGACAGGAATCACATCACACCCACCCATCCAGTAAACATCTGTTAAAAAAAACTGAAAGTTTAGGGAGGCCTGGGTGATAAAAAACATAGTCACATCTATCAGTGATAGACACGTCATCAATAGCAATAAGACAGTAGTTCAATAAAATGTTCAATAGTTTCTCTTAAATGCATTAAATGGAAATCATCATGAAAATACATAACAAATGTGGCCATAGAGCTTATAGACAGTTCAGGTATTGAAATCGGAATCTCCACCTATATTTTGAAAGTCTACCCAGACGTTGCTTATTTATTATTGGTTGCTTACCTATGGCATCATAGTTTGAAGCGTAGGGCCACTGACCAAACTGCCATATTTGACGAGGTGGGAGTAAGAGTTGCTGTAAAACATTGTTATTCCAAAACTGCAACGGATGTTTACAAAACTTTACAACTGCTTAATAAATGTTTAATGGAGCATATATAAACATAATATGAATGTTTATTAACAGAAAAATAACTCTTAACTAAAGTTTAATTAACTATCAACAGTACCATTTATTAATGACAGTTATGATAAAGCGTTACCCAACACTCTTTTTCCTCTCCCAATGACAAATCGGTCATGTAACAGCACCAAACACCTTGACAATTGAACCAAGCTCCACCCAGCAGCCCCGTATGGTAACACATGAAAAGTCTCTGTCAGGACTTCAAAAGGCAGCGTGGCAAGCTGGTTAAGGGGCTGATGTGAGTCGGCCTGACAGCGCCAAGCAGGTTGTACTGTATGTCAGCCAGTGATCATCATGGAGGCTGACAGCCTGAGCTGGGCCAGCCAGGCCGGAGAAAAGGCAAGCAGCTCCCAGACAGCTCGAGCGACTGTCACTGAGGACAGGACCCAGGACAGGCTGCCACCACACCACTAAAGAAAAAGCGCGCCATGTGACTCATCTCCATCACTCTTCCCATCACTCTGCTCTGTCGTTGCCTGGAGATAGGGAAGGAGATAGGAAAGGAGGGGAGAGGAAAGAGAGTTTGTTGACTGAGGAAGAGAAACGGGTGAACAGGGCAGAAACAGAGAACAAGCAGAGGGAGGAGGGTGGAGGAGGGTGGTGAGGGGCAGACAGAGAGAGTGATGAGGCGGATAAGTTAATGTGGATGTTAATGTTAATGCTCAGACAATCAAAGCTCCCCTCAGGCCCTGACTACATGCTAGGATCATATTAGCGCTAATGTATCCAGTATTAATGCACAGCCCCCGGCCCAATGAAACCTCAGCAAGGTCAGAATTAGGAGAGGAAGAGGGCACATGGTGCTGCTGCTTAGCTCAGTGCAAGGTCACGAGGATCCAAACATGAATGGGAGGAGATGCAGGGAAAGGGACGGTGGTGGTTGGAGGAGCTGGAGGCACTCGACGATGGGTCAAATGGAGGAGTTGTGCTCCTTTAAAAATCACATCATGGCTGATGAAAACACAAAAAAACTGCGGTTTGTGCCAAGTGTCAGTCCTAAACATTGTCAAAAGCTGCTGCAGAACTCCGTCACCTCAGTGGGGGCCGCCTAGCTAGCTCTGCATGCCGCTGTGTATGAACGAGCCTCTGCATTAGGCTAACATGAATCACACACCACCGTGCTGCAGTACATTAACAGGAAGGCGCCGACCAATGGAGTGTGTTTGCCTTTAACCAAGCATGCGTGATTGTTGTGGCAGATGTGAGAGAGAGTATGTGTGCCTACATGGCGGCAAAGAGCAGGACATATATTTCTGGCTGCTCTCCTACCCTACAGTACAGTTGGGTGTGCGTGCTCATGTATTTGGGGAGTGCATGTTTGCTTTGCGTATGTGTGCTTTTTGCATGAGAGTACGTGCGCGTGCACACGAGACATCAAGGGGTGTTAATTTATTCAAATGAGCTGGGGAGGATAACGAGAGGATGGGGTGAGGGGCGGAGGAGGTGTGTGCAGGGGGGCACCTTCTTCTGCTGGAGGTTCATCTCTCCATTTCTCTCTTTTTCCTCCCCCCCTCACTTGTTTTTTCACGTTTGCAAATGAGACTATTTGCATGGCTGAGGAGGAGGGAGACAAGGGAGATGGGGGGAGGACGACGATGAGACTGAAAAAGAGGAAGAAGAAAAAAGAACTGGAGATAGGGAACGGTGCGATTCTGAGGCAGACAGAACGCCCGCAGACAAAAACATATCGTGCCAGGGCGATACCACCACTTCCAAGATGGCTGCCGCTGGAGGCGTCCTCTGTGGGACCAACCCAGAGACCCGTTGCTCTTGCTCCACAGTGGGTGACACACAAACACACTTTCTGACTTCGACTGTGTTCCTCAAGCATAACGAGGCGAATGAAATTTGAACAGCTCAGTAAAGGATTAACATTTATCATTTGAATTTGAATATATTAAAGAATGAGCCAGATGAATGTGGTTGTGGCTTTTGCAGAGATATTGATCAGAGATATCTAGTGACACCCAGTGGTCACAATTAAAGATGTTATCATTAGAAGATCTCATGCTAAATCTCCTCTACTGGCTGATCTTTGCTCTTCTAAGTTTTCAGTGCAATAAACTATAGGTGACTCCAATTCCAAGTCTTGGTCCATAGATCAATAATGCCAAAAGTCTGTCCAGCTGATCAGTTCTTGCTCACTTTAAGTAAATTAGGTTGTCCAAAGTGTTAGAAGTAATTTATGTGTTGAATTTAGTTTTAAACTAAAAAAAAAAAAAATTAAGTCTCTCTGACAAAACTTTCCCATCTTGCCAGTTTCTAAACAATCAGTGGCTCAGTATTGTTCCTGACAAGGCCGGATTACAAACCAAAACAAGTCTGTTGCTCCCTGCATTTCAGTTGGTTTCACAAACGAGACTAATTGCATCTTTGTAAGGGAATCTGCATCACTAAAGTAAAATCAACTGAGGAAAGTCCTGCATTGTGACCTAATCTTTTAGCTGTGGGTCAACTGTAGATTGGCTCTCTGTCTAAATCTGGTGCATATAACTCAATACAGTGTTGGTATCATTAGGGTTTTATTGATACAGATTTAGTTACTGAGCTCCTTATTGACATGTACTTAAATATACTCTTATTGATACTACTCACCACAATTTGGATCAAAAAATAAAGACAACTTGTAAAGATGTGAAAAGATTCAACATTTATTTTATTATTACTTTTCTACATAAGTAACAAATTCAATTGTTTCCTGAGTTACAGCTTTCAGCTGCATTTTCAAAATTTAGAAAAGTGAGTAAAGTAAATAAAAGTAAATTTAGTAAAGTGAGCCCACACTTTTGAACATTTTGCCATTAATTTTTTAGTACAAACCAGTCAGGAACTGGTACTAATTTAGTGCTGGTTCTCAATACTCATCCCTACTCAATAGGTAAAGTTAAAGGTCAAATTTATTGTCAGATGTACAATTATACAATAAGATTTAATCATTTAATCTAGTATTAGGAGCAGTGGGCAGCTGCTGTGCAGTGCCCAGGGAGCTGCCACCCCCAGATCTGAGCCAGTTCCTTTATCAGGAGCACTGACTGAAGAAGTGACTTAGCATACATGTTTTAAATGCTGGGAGAAACC
>JAJHUR010083320.1:0-13889 GCA_027495735.1 Lutjanus campechanus | reverse complement strand
AAAGGAGATCAACGCCGGCTTGTCCCTCTAACCTTTGATTAACCAGGAGCTGACAGGGACGTTACACAGAGCCTGGACATGTGGTGATCATCCTCTCTTTGCGTAACAGCCAGTGTTACAAGGTACCGCCGGCCTGGATATCAGGAAATCCCCTTATGGAACTCTGTATGTGTGATCTGCGGAGGATCAGTTTGCGTCCAGCGGATCAGGGTTTAGTTCTGGTCAGGGGGTAAGCGGGGACAGTATGTTAGTGATGCTGGTTATGGAGGCTGTGAGGCTCCACAGTCCCTGCCCCCCTCAGGTATGACCCAGACCCTGAACCCCTCCTGGAGCTCTCTGGACAGGTGAGTGTGAGCTGGGGGGTTTTCAGTGGAGCAAACAAGAACTGAAGATACTGTTGATCTGCATCAGCTTGAGGCGCTTTGTCCAGTGGATGGAAATCTTGAGTCAAGCGCTTGTTTTTGAATTGTGGAGGGATTATATTATGAAGTTATAAAGTTATAACTTATAAAGTTATATTCTGAAAACAAAATGCAAAAAGATTTAGCTGAGACCGATAGCTCATATTTTACTGGCTGTTAACTGTTTTTATGATTGCTGACATTCACATTCAATGTGAGCAAGAAAGTGGATAACAGAGTTTCTTCAGGTCTTTAAAAAGTCTCAATACAACTTTGAGGTCTAGAAATTGATTGAATTATGAAGTTAAGTCATTGCTTTTGCAAGTGTGGTTGTGAAATAGGTATTAAATTGCATTCATAAAGGTATTTAAAAGGTCTTATAAAATCTTAGATTTAACTTGTTGAAACCTGCAGAAACCCTGCGGTCATATGACCCAAAATTGAAATTATGAAATGTCAAACTATCCCTTTAATTAAAGCAACGCCACAGTACTCTAAAAGTAAAAGTCCAACAATTCACATTTTACCAAACTGAAGGTACATGTTAGTATTAACAGTGTTGGCAGCAAAATGTCATTAAAGTATCAAGAGTGAGAGTACTTACGCATACTCAGTACCTCTTTTGGTACCACGGCAAAAAGAAAACAAGTCCTAGGCGCACTTTTCTCTTTGTTTTTTTTAACAACCCACACACAGTGTGTCAGTCAGGACGATAAAGACTGAACTGAACATTCATTTTTTGTGTATAATGTCTGAGACTGCATAGTAACTAGAAACTAAAGCTGTTAGACATGAAGAGTTCATTTGCAAGACCGGATAAAAGCAATTCTTAAAATGAATAAATATACACTCGTTTGATTGAGTAAAAAATAAATTTGAAATATCTAATCAAAACAACCCTGCGCCATTGATATCCCCTGGAGTGCACAAATTAAAAGCACCGATTTAGGGAAATGAAACCGGAGATAACTGTTATCGCTAATGAACTCCTCCTGTGAAGTAGAAGTTGCCTTTGCCCCTGAATAAATTGGAATAGAAGTTTAAAGAAGCATAAAGTACATAAAATTTCTATTTCAGTGTAATACTTGCATTAATGAGGTTAGTTGCGTTGCACCACTGTTTCAAAGTTCAGTTTTGATAAACTGATATATACAATTTTGGGCTTGACAATATACAATATTTAATTTAATGAATTTTATTCTGCCAAAAATACCTCTGTGTGAGTGTCAAACAGCCTTTAGTGTCTGCAGCCATTTTGACATGAAATAGTAAAGAGAAGTGTTACCAGTGATGCTACTTAAGGTTTCATCCACTCAGATTAAACAGAGTCAGCGTGCTGCTGTTGTGCATGTTGACTCATTGGAAAGGCTCTGCTACACTTAATTAGTATCATTAGTAACGCCCATGTTTACCTAAATAGTTAATATCAATATAGCCGCTGTAAAAATGTCTGTTAATCCCAGTTTTCTTTCAGTGAAGTAACACTAAACCCCTCTTGTTTGTGGATTTATCCAATCAGAAAACTCAACACCTTTTTTATCAGCGTTCATATTTGTCTTCTCTGTTCTCTATTTGTTCAGCCATTGCATGTGTTTAGTTTGTACATTTTCTCCTCATGAGGTGAACGCTGTCGAAGCCTGTAATTATGCTACCGTAGACCGCTGCTTCATGTGTACCAGCCTTACCTTGAGGACATGAAAGCTAATTCATGTGGCTTAACGTGGCTTTAATCTTCGATGGTTGATGGATTTGTTTTGTCGTCACCCAGTCATGAAATATTTTATTTATGGTTTTGTGTGGGCGAATGTGACCTGCGTGCCTGTCGGTGCATGCGCGCACGCAGACAAATACCTGCTTATCTAAACAAACACACACGAACGAATGTCATCTATCTCGAAACGGGACTCACAATGTGGGCGAGTGTTTGCAGCGGATGTTATGTTGATCTTGATTGTTGTCCGTATTTAATGAAGTTATCATTCAGTTGTTTTGACCCCTTCTCCTCCTCCGACTCGCTCTGTGTTTACACCTCCTGCTCAGAGAGGCCCGGCCTCAAACCAAACCTGTCTTCTTTCTAAGGCATTCCTCTCTGGAGGGACAACAATCAGCGCCGCGCCACCCCCTCCCTGCCCCTGTGCAGCCTTAAAAGGCTTCCCCAGCTGGCGTCTTTCTTGATGATGAGGCTCGAGTGTTTATTACTGAGCGTTCTGCTCTCCAAACAGTCTCCCCCAGAGTGGCCTCCCCCTCCTGATCACGCAGCCTGGCACGCAGGCACCGTTTCATTGGGGGAAAAAAAAAAGGGGACCTGGATGCACACACACCGAATGCACATTTATTGAATTTAAATGAGAAACACACGGAGGCAAGTCAGGTCATCGGCCGCAGGACTATTGGACAACATCTGCTTCTTTGCTGCTGACAGAGCAGAGGGCAGTGGGTCGTGTAAGGATCAAGACAGTGTTTTTCTTTCAGCCTCTCTGAGCTGAACACATACATAGAGAAAGATAAAGACAGAGGGGAGAGACACATGCGAGACGGGAGCTGAATTTATGAGGATTTCTTACTCTGATATGTTGGCATGTTGCGCAACAGACCTTCATTTAATACACTGACCTGCTGCGGCCTGAACATTGTCCTCAAAGTGTACCGCGCCAGATGCCGACCCATATTTCATCTTGATTTTCCATTATCCAATCACTTAACCTTCATCCGGAGTAAAGTTTAAATTGATTTGTGCGATTGAAATAAATCTAATATGGTACATTGTCTTTGTGTTGCATCCGGTATATTTAATCAGTTTCCATTCTCCCTACATGCCCCGTGTCTTTCTTCTTCTGTCTCAACTTTCTGTCTTGTTGCAATTTTAAATTTTCATTTCATTTTCATTAATTATGTTAAACTATAAATTTTGGTTTTCTATTTAGTATTTTAGGCATATTTAAAGATTATGAAAACGGGTGCTTTGCATCTTTTTACATCTATTGTTCTCTTCATCAGTTTAGACAAGAAAGCAATCCACGAACGAACCAAGTAACCCTTCAGCTAATCCCCAACAACCAGCTGCAGTCAGTCAACTAATCAGCATATTGTTCTGCTAATCAGGAGGGACGTTCGACTCAGTCTGTCAAAGAACGCTCAGTGTGGGTCTGGATTTTCTGAAAGCTAGAATACAAAAAGAGACATAGAATAAAATAGACCATAAGGACAATTTTGTTGGTTTAGCCTGTTGCCATGATTGCAAAAATAACTGTTTTTTGAGACGAGGCAGTGTTGTGTAGAGCAATAAAATTGCACCTCATACACTGGCTCCATGGGCCACCAAGCCCCCTACATTTGGTGGCCAAAGTACGTTTTTGGTGGCCCAAGTGTAAACTTACAGAAACAACACAGAAAAGGCCATTTAACACAGCCTTCCTTAACTGTGACACACTATCTAGACTTCTCAGCTAGTGGAAACCCCTGCTTCCATGCACTCCTAAATTTTTGTTGCTGTTTCGTGTTTTCACAGTCCACATTTTGTGTTTCTGGTTCTTCTGTAAGGACGTTAGCAGATTGATTGGGCTTAGTAAATCCATTCTTCAGTAGCCCCAACGTATCAGTGTCGAACCAGCGTCGAGTACCATTTTTGTAGAGTATTAAACTAAAAGGCACAAAGGAATCAGGATATTTGAATCTGTAATGTGTGTTGGTGAAGGTCTGCAGTACAGGGATATAACATGGTGTTCACAGGTGGCCACCTACATGGAATATTCAGTAGCCACAGAGTAACTTTTACTTCCTCTTTTTAGTCTTTAAAAGCTACCTAAATTGTACAAAAGAGCCCCTGGCAAGGCCAGAAGCCCCTTCAAGACTAATGACATCAGCTACAGTCGTGCTTTGTGCTAATTAACATATGTTATCATGCTGAAAGGCTAAACTAAGATGGTGAACATCGTAAACAATGTACCTGCTAAACATCAGCACGTTAGCATTGTCACTGTGGTTATGTTAGCATGCTGTTGTTAGCACAGCTGTAGAGTCTTACACCTCTTCCTTACATACAGCAAGCAAGCAAACTCTTGCAGATGGAGCGTGAAAAATTGTGCAGATATACTTTGAGCACAGTTAAGTTATTTATTCATAATTAACGTAATTTTCTAAAATGAGTCTTGTTTCTGTATAGTTGAGAAAGACAGTTTACTTATGTGTAACTCCCGACAACTCCCCAGTTTCCTTCCAACCCTCGTTCTTTTTGAGGACATCTCTATAAAACAGGCACTATGGATCATGGATAACTATGCTTCTCAATCTCTTAAATTAGTCTCTAGCTGTCCATGTTGACTGTTGACTGGAGGGGAAACAGAAACCTCAGGACCCTCAGCGTTGATTTTGACCAATGAAAATAGGTTGGAGGTTAAGCATAAAGAACCAGCATGGTGTGATGTTCGCTTGTTCGCTGGTTTGCATTGCATTGCGCTGGTATGAATAGCTTCATTTAAAGTAATTGTCAAGTCCCATGTCCCATGAGCCAAAACTTTTCAATCACTTTTACTGAGAGTTCTGACTACGTGTTGACTGCTCTCTGCCTTGCACTTTTACAATTTCTCCTGAATCAAACAAAGATGTTGGAAAAATCAGTTTTGACTGATTTACTAACCGCAGTGCGTTCTCTCTTCAGGGGTACGGCGGACTGGTTCGGGGTGAGCAAAGACACCGACAGCACCCAGCGATGGAGGAGGAAGAGCCTGCAGCACTGCAGCCATCTGTACGGGGGTCTAAAGGCACAGGTGATGCGGGAGATGGAGCTGCACAGCCAGGACAACCTCTCCCTGGCCAGCACTGAGACCCCTCCTCCCCTCTACCTCCCACCCCACCACCCCAGTCACCACCACTATGGCATGCAGAGGGTAGGCCAGCGCCCGGGAGCACTTTAGACGGATGGAGGAGATGTTCACTTTTTCCTCCATCACACTTCACTCTTTAACTCTCTTCACATTAGATTTCCGGCGCTTGCTTTTTTCCTCTTTGCTTTGTTATCTTGCCTGACTAGAGTTCATTTTATGGGTTTCTGAAGACTAATTCATGAAACAAGTTCACACATGAACTCAAAACACTCTCACCAGGCTGCTTGGGTGATAAATTACCAGCACAATATGATATAAACTTTCTTTTGCTGAGACTGATCAAACAAGCCGTAGTTTAGAAGAAGCAAACAGTGCATTGCCCTCCCCTCTGCCTCTCCAAACTGGGCGCATCTATATATGTGAGTATGGATATGAGCAGTACACAATGCAGCGTTGATAGAAGTTAGTGGGTCCCAGTAGTGAATAAGTGCACTTCATATTTACCTTTGCTGGATCCACAATGTTCAAGTGCACTGGTCTGGAGAAAAGGCACTGCTGGGATTCGAACCCAGGATCTCCTGTTTACTAGACAGGCGCTTTAACCAACTAAGCCACAGCGCCCCACATTGGTTTCCTCAAGCATCCTTCCTCTCTGTCCTGTTGCTGTGTGTTTATTGTTGTCTGTGGCTTGAGTATGAACAAAAAGCTGTGGTGAACCAACAGAGTACTCAGTGTGTGCCTGTGTGTGTGTGTGTGTGTGTGTGTGTGTGTGTGTGTGTGTGTGTGTGCGCCTGTGTGCAGATCGTAGACCCCCTGGCCCGGGGTCGTGCCTTTCGCATGGCGGAAGAGGTAGATGGCTTGACTGTCCCGCAAACTCCCATCACGCCCGGCACCGCCTCCCTCTGCTCCTTTTCCAGCTCCCGCTCCGCCCTCAACCGGTTGCCACGACGACGCAAACGGGAGTCTGTCGCAGTCATGAGCCTCAAAGCCGCAGCAGCATTAATGAAGGTGTTTGTTTTTTTGTTTACACAGCAGATGTCAGTTTGAATTTCTTTTTTTGTTCAGTCGCCAGATATTCTGTGCTTTGCAAAACGTGTGCTTCAAACTTCAAAGCTTCTGTCTGCCGTTGTTGAGATTTACTTGTCTTTGTGAATGTTCATCAGGAGCAGCTGTAACTGTAACCCACTATTACTATAAATGCTTACAGTTCACACAAACAGCAATAGATTATGATAAGTTTTTGTGAAGAGATTTCCAGAAAAAGTACACCCGTTATACACTGTAAAAACAGGTGCAGAGCCTTTTTGAGTTTACTTAACTAAGGCCTAACTTCTTGTTGTGTCAACTTAGGTTAAGACGTTCACTCAAAGTGCCGTCTTAAGTTTGTCAAACTCGACATTACTATTCTGATCTGCTCATGAAGGCTACTTAAGCTAAGACAACTTAAATTATTACATTTGATGGACTGGAAACTGTGTTCTTGTTTGACTCATCTTATCTGAACAGTAATGTAAAGTTTTTTTTTACAGCGTATTCTGAAGTGTCCCTGTCTCCTACACGTATGAATGGAAGGGTTTTACTTTGGTTTATCTATGTACTTGTGCGTCTGTGTGGACACATTATATAAAACATGAGATCAGCTTGTCTTATTGCGGATTAAACCCGGCTGAAGTATCTTACAGTAGAGCGCAGATGAGTCTCTCTGTGGCCGACTGGCTGCAGACTCACACACACACGAAGGGATGAATGGATGCTCAGTGAGAGTATCAGCGAGTGTGGGTTGGGGCGGGGGTCACTGGGGGAGTTTCACCAGCAGATGGTCCGTGATAATACACAGCGAATGCTCAGCTATCTGCTGGATTGCAGTCAGAATATTCCAGAAGTGCAGAGCTAATCCACTGATACACTGAGGTCACTGCTGCTACGTAACCACCAGGCAAAATCATTAGGGAAGCACAAGCACAGTCGGGGGGGATTCCTCCAGATAAACTGTCAGGATAAACTGTGCTTCTACAACACCAGTGGTGTGAGCAGAGGCTGATAACAGCATTAAAAACACTAAAATTTGATAAAACAATTCTTGAAATTGTTTTAGTTCCATTATTGGCCTGATTTAGTGCAGAAAATAGCACTGAGCTTTTGTCTGATATGGCTGCTGATGATCATAATAATGTTTGTGTGTGGCTGTTTGTCAGGGCCGGACATTAGGCGACAGCACCACGGGGCGATGTCGCAGGCGGAGTTTCATGCCTCCTAGTTTCTTTGAAGATGACACCGTGGACTTCCCAGATGAACTGGACACCTCCTTCTTCACCAGAGTGAGCAGTGGACACACTTTAACACACACACTACCAGGATAAACATTCATTTACTTTCACTTAAATTAACAAAATAAAATTCAAAATGATCTTCACTTTGGCTTAAATATCTCAATGAGCAGCCGGTCTTTATGTCCTGCACGTCATTTATTAAACATGCTCATGTTTAATGAATGAAAGAGACTGAACGAGAGCATGTGAATATGGGCAGAAGTGTTGATGTGATATAAAAACTTTTTTTGATCAAGCAGCATGAAGCGTATGCACTAGGCTGCCCTGCAGACCGGACAGTGACAAACATCAAAATAATTCATAATTAATAATAAAGAATGTTATATATGCTCCCCTCCTCTATTCTCACTGGTTATGGTACGAGAGTTGCAATTTCCAAGATCCCAGTTGGAAATTTCAACAGTATGTTGGTGTTCAAGTCTGCTGTAGAGTAAAAACATTCTCAAACTGTTGTTAATTAGAGCTGCAGCTAGTGATGATTTTCATCGCCAGTTAATCTGTTGATTATTTTCTTGATTAATTGATTAGTTGTTTGGTTTATAAAATATCAGAAAATTATGAAAAATAGCCAAGACGATGTCTTCAAGTGTCTTGTTTTGTCCACAACCCAAAGATATTCAGTTTACTGTCATAAAGGGGTAAGGAAACAAGAAAATATTTGCATTTAAAAAGCTCAAATAAGACATTTTTTCTAAGAAAATGACTCAAACTGCTTTAATAATAGATCAATAATTGATTAATTGTTGCAGCTCTATTGTTAATTACTAAAGATATACGTTATCCTGGCCATTCATCATTTATTAATGTATTAATAAAAAGTGTGAACTATGAGTTATAAGTATGAGCTAGTTTATTTGAATCTGTGTGAACTGAACTTTGAGCTTCGCTCTTATGAAGTGTGACCGTGCACAGCCCTGCCTACAGCCTGCGCTCACACCCATCTTTCGTCCAAGTTTCTTCTGGAAAACCAGTCAAGACATTTTTCTTTTATGTGCTTGTTACTGTCAGTAAAGCTCGTAAAACTGCAGCTATTAACAAATGAGTTATAAATGTAATAAACTGAATTTGATTGGCAGCTTGATTGAATGATTTTATTTCTTCAGCTCTGGGCAAAGTAAAGTTTTAAAAAAACAATCCAATCAGTTGCATGATGTATGGATTCAAAGCGCCTTCTTCTGGTACAAGCTTATGTGTCAGGACCCCTTGTGCACTCATCCCTACTTACTTTTAATCTTTGTAGGACGGCCTGCAGGATGAGTTGTCCACCTATGCTGACGAAGTGTTTGAGACACCATCGGAGGCTGCCCTCAAACAGCTGGATGAGAGCGAGCTCACAGGAAGTGCGCTGGACAAGAATGAACTGGAGAGGAGTCACCTCATGCTGTAAGCTGATATTTCTTACAGTGTTATTTATATGTACAGATGAACCTCTGGCATGCTGCACGGTGAAGAGTGCTGTATCACACATCCTCCATGTGACACGTTGATTCGCAATGTTTTCGTCATCGTCCTCCTCCTCAATCCAGGCCTTTAGAGCGAGGATGGCGGAAGGCAAAAGACGGCTCTGTGGTCCAACCTAAGGTGCGTCTGAAACAGGAGGTGGTGAGCGTCAACAGCCAGCGGGGACAAAGGATCGTGGTTCCCGTTAAGAAGCTGTTTGCCAGAGAGAAGAGGCCGTACGGGCTCGGCATGGTCGGCCGTCTCACAAACAGGACCTACCGCAAACGCATCGACAGCTTTGTCAAAAGGCAGATTGAGGACATGGATGATCACAGGTAACTGCTGCTTTCCTTGTGAGATGACTGCCCTCTGATGTGACATTGATTTTTTTTTTGCCAATGTCCCAGCAAATGGAGCCTGAAATTGTCCCTCTGTCCTCCCCAGGCCTTTTTTTACCTACTGGATCACATTTGTCCATTTGCTCATCACCATTCTGGCTGTCACCATCTACGGCATCGCCCCTGTGGGCTTCTCACAGCATGAAACTGTCGACTCTGTGAGTATATCTCACAGCGTTTATTATGACTGGGCTTGTATATCCTCTGTGACTTTGTGCTGAATTCCTTTGTATGACTGAGCAAAATGAGTAATACGACTTTTTTCTCTTTTTTTCTTGAGGTGTTGAGGAACAAGGGAGTTTATGAAAATGTTAAATTTGTGCAACAACAAAACTTCTGGGTTGGTCCAAGCTCAGTAAGTCATTTTATATCTGTTATCGTGCTTTAATCAAGTGTTGTGGTGAAAATGGGAAAAGCTCCAGTGTATTGAGCTCTAGTTCTGTAGAGATGTGATTCCCAACTAGGTGTACTGAGCCACTGTAATTTTAGGTGGTGTACAGAAAAATTGCAGAGTAGCTCAAGTAATTTGAAAAAAACAGAAAAGAAAGAAATTACAATTGAAAACCAGGCAAAAAAAAAACAAAAAAAAAACATTAAGTCAACTGGAATTAGCTAGCAAGCAGAGCAGTTAAAACAGTTAGCTAAAAGCTATAAAGTAATGTATTAAATGGCTGAAATAGATAACTAAAAGTAATTAATAGTAAAAGTAATAAATGTATTTAAATAGTTAATGCTAGCTAAAATAGGTAAATATTTGACATAGCTAGCTAAAAGTAGGATAAATGTAGTTAAATCACCTAGTGTTAGCTAAAAATAATGGAGCAATGGTAACTTAAAGCAGTTAATACAAAGAGTACAGTACAAAAAGTAATAAAAAGTATTGGATAAATGGTTAAAAGCGATAACGCTAGCTAAACTAGCTAATGGTTGAGCTTAAAATAGGTTAGACAACTATGAAATAGATAAATAGCCCTAAGTTATGTGTTAAGAAGTTGAAACAACTAAAAATAATTATTAGTGAAAGTAATAAAAAGTATTTGATATATGTTTGAAATAATTATCTAAAAGTTAGTTGTTAATTAGCTAATAGGTGAATAAACTGTTAATATAGCTGGCTAGATTAATGGCAATGGTTGAAATAGCTAAAAGTAATGGAGATGGTTTGTAGCAGTATCACCTTTTATTTAATTAATAGTATTGAATTACATCCAGTATAATCTATTCACATGGATCATGACAGGTTGTGGTAGTTTAGGTAGGTTATAGAGAAAGGTTGGGAACTACTGGTCCGCTCCACAACCTCACCAAGCTGTAATGTCACTGTCCTGCAGGAGGCGCTCATCCACCTGGGAGCCAAGTTTTCCCCGTGCATGCGTCAAGACGAGGAGATCCACAAACTGATGCAGGAGAAGAGGGCGAGGGAGAGAGAGTCCGGCTGCTGCGTGAGGAACGATCGATCTGGCTGCCTGCAGACGCTGCAGGAGGAGTGTTCGGTCAGTCACACCGGCTCTCGAGATTTTATACACTCACACTGACATTTCAGTCATATTTTATCAGAGACAACATCTGTTCTCACCCAAAACATGTGGCTATAAATGTTCCAGTCCCATACATCTACATCATATCAGGCGAACTACAGCTGAAGACTCTGTGCAAACAGTCAAAGAGAAATGGAGAAATAATTTGTTCATAGTCGATTAATCGTTCAGTCCATAAAATGTCAAAGAAAACAAACAAAGAAAATCAGCAAATGCATGCACTGAAGAGGCTGCAACCAGCAAATGTTTTTGCTTGAAAAATGACTGAAATGATCAATCGATTATCAAAATAGTTGGCAACTAATTTTCCTTCAATTGACTGATTGATTATTGACCAATCATTGCAGCCCTAAGAATAAGGGAGACACTCCAGCTCTCGTGTGAATAAGTTACCAATTGCTTCAACCACAGAATAGAATAGAATAGAAATACTTTATTAATCCCCAAGGGGAAATTCATTTGTCTGTAGTAGTCTCATCTATTAGTATAATATAATTATAGAGTCTGATGGCAGTTGGTATGAAAGATCTTCTGTATCTCTCTGTCCTACAACGAAGAGAGAGGAGCCTTCCACCACCATTATTTCTTTGGTCCATCAAGGTATTATGCAGTGGATGATCCATGTTGTTCAGTCTCAGTGTTTATAGTTTGTTGTGTATACCTCATCGTAAAACATGTTAAAAATTGATTTAACAGAGATGTATTGAGTAGAAATGTCACATGGAGCACATTTAGGCTGCTTTTGTTGCACCATTTAGTCGCAGTCACCACTGTACAAATAAGATAAATACAGAATAAGAGAATAACAATGATCTCTTGTTCCCTCTGTGTGTGTGTGTGTGTGTGTTGTCTACTGCAGAGTACTCTGGCAGTGTGGGTGAAGTGGCCTCAGCATCCCAGTTCTCCCTCTCTGAATGGTACACTACGCCAGCATGGTGCAGTCTGCCATCAGGACCCCAGGTGACACAAAAATCCTCTCTGTTTGATTAATGTCCTGCACTTGTTGTTGTTCTTAGTTGTTTTACTTTTTCTCTTGATTTTGTAGAATTTGTCTGGAGCCGGCCTCAGTTTCACCTCACGAGTGGCCTGATGACATCACCAAGTGGCCAGTAAGTACATTTACATGTTTGACAGTTTAAGCGCTCAGCTGATACGATTATATATATATTATATATGTGAATTTATTGTGAATTTATATATCAAGAGGCTGAGCGGGGCGGGTGCAGTGTTGTTGAACCTTTTTCAGTCAGATTGCTCAACTGTGTGCTACAAATATTAATGTAGTTTGAATGATTGCTGTTGGAAACTGCACTGCAGGATTGTGAATGTGCTGTAGGGCACAAAGGGAGCGGCTAAAAAGTAGAATTCCCCTTCTTTCCCTTTTTTTGCTTTATGATAATTAAATGAAGGCGTGAACAGGGTCATTACTTTAGGTGCGGCTCAGTCTCATAATCATCTCCTTGTTAGCCATTTTTAAAAAAAAGTGAAAGTAAATAAAAAGTCAACAAGTTAACAGTTTGTGGTCTGAATCTGGTTCTGATCTGTAGGTTTGTACAAGGTACAACTCTGGGAATCACACCAACCTCCCCCACATAGACTGCACCATCACAGGCCGGCCCTGCTGCATCGGAACCAAAGGACGGTAATGAATAATTACGTCAGGAGAACATTACATGAGACGACTGTGCGGGATCAGACTGTTTTTATGTAACCAGGTTGAATATACTGGACATTTTTAATCAGGTTAATTAAAAGCTGGCAAATTCTATGACATCCGAGCATCAGTCAGTCTTCAACTTAGCAGCACGCGGCTGAGATTCAAGACCCACTTAATCAATATTCAAATCAAATTCCTCCCAACACAATACATCACAGAAGCTGGATACTCTGGAAATGCTGTTTAATCTTGGACTTTAAAATCCTGAAATATTTGTATTTTTGTCTGTGAGCTGTTGCTGATGAGGCTGATGAAGCTGATGAGGATGTTTTTCATGTTGCAGATGTGAAATCACTTCCAGAGAGTATTGTGACTTCATGCACGGCTACTTCCACGAGGAGGCGACTCTCTGCTCGCAGGTGGGACAAACAAGACTGTTCTCTGTATTTATAAGCTTTTCCTCTCCTCGAATCAATCTGACTGCTGCTTTTCATTCACAAACATTGTACAAGAGTTGCTGTTTTGGGTGTCCGTGATGCACGCAGGCATCTGACTTTAAAACATTGCTGCTCCAGGTGAGGCTCGAACTCACAACCTCGGCATTGCTCTGCAGGTCACTGTCTTATAAGTACCGCGCGCTGACCGATTGCGCCACTGGAGCCTCTGCGGTGAGCTGTGAATTGAAGGGACTTTGGACTGAATTCAACAGTCTCACTTTTCTCCACAGGGTGGCAGTGGATCCTCAGGCTGACTGGTGATGCTCTCAGTCCTGACTTGTTTTTGCTCTCTCTTCCTCTCTTCCAGGTGGCCTGCATGGACGACGTGTGTGGTTTGCTGCCTTTCCTCAATCCGGAGATCCCAGACCAGTTCTCCAGACTCTGGCTGTCCCTTTTTCTTCATGCTGGGTGAGCTGACTCTTTATCTCAACAGAGGCCTCTGTGTTTAAAGCAGCACCAAGAGAGATGTTTTATACGACAGTAGAACCATTTTACCTGCCTAAATCACAAATGAGTTAAACAGAAAATTGTAAGATATCTGGGAGATTTAAGATGAGACAAAACAGGACTTCCCTCAGTGTATTGCAAGCCTGCCAGGCCTAAGTTAACCCCCCCACCGGGCCTAACAACACTGCAGGGAGAAACCTCGCAAGACAAGACAAGATAGAACTTTATTAGAGTATTAAATATAAAGTGCCATAAAATAGAAAACTTGTATTTACTGTGAAAGTAATGACAGTAATATTGGCAGTGATATTGGCAAGTAATTAAACGTAATATTGCACCCGCTAATGAACATAATATT
>JAJHUR010083317.1:20947-51645 GCA_027495735.1 Lutjanus campechanus | reverse complement strand
TGACCATTAGTAGCAACAGCATGTTTTTATTGTCTTCAGTATACAGAGACTTTGTATGTACAGTAAGCCTCCAATCAAGAGATTAGGAGAGTCAGTAGGTTCAGTCTTTGTTGGGAGTGAGTACTGGAAGATACTTTTTAAAGATAAAATTCACCTTCACATTCAGCTCTCACATTGTTAAACATCATTAGTGATGTTCAATAGTGTTCCAGCTTTCCCTTAAACCTATTCAGCTACTTTTGCTACATTTAGAGTTTTCCCACTCTTCAAAAATCTCTTTTGAATTGTTGAATGGACTTGAACTTGTTACTTTCAGGAGATTAAATGAGAATACAGAAAAATAAATTTTAACAGCAGACTTTCTTCCAGCTAAAAAAAAAGTTGTGCACCCTAATCAAAATGGAACAGGCCTTGTGTACCAGCTGCATAATGGTCTGTGAAGGAATTAATATCACCTCTACTTCTTCTATTGAAGAATGTAATTTAAGTGTCCTTGAACTTTCACAACAAACCAAAAATAAAAGAAAAGCTGTATTTTATAATGTGTCCGAAACAGTTAATTGAGTCTGTGTGTCAGCAACAAGTCTGTAAGAACATCTTATACCTATAGCAAATAGGAGGGATTATCATTCTCTGTGAAGCTTTTTTACACAGTATCAAAGGAGAGCCAAAAGCAAGCCATTAAAAAGAAACATTGCAAAGAAAACCTGTGAGTCATTCATCACAATTTAGTTACTTAGCCCCATATTCCACACCTGGGTGCCCAGCTTGCCATTAATGTCAGCTGCTCACCAATACAAGTCAGTGAGACACTCCAGAATATCCACTCTGACACATTGGCTCCTCGCTTTGGAGATTAGAGATTCATATTTCAGTGTAGAGACATTATATTTTCAGCCTGAAGTCTCTCTCTGCCCAATAACACTTCTTATCACAACTGGAGACTCACTTTGGAGAGACTGTTGTGAGTTTAAAGGCAAAGCCCAAAAGAAATTAGCTTTTTAGAGAGCACATTAGAGACACAGAGTCAAAACAGTGCGAACATGATTAAATTTAGACATGCAATCTTATTATTACTTGTTTGATTTTTTAACCATCTTACAAGTATTGTTGAAAAAAAAAGTGTGATTTCATTGAATCTTATAATTCTAAAATATTTTATCAGCTTATCAAGTTGTTATGCCAAAGTGTTAGCAAACGCTTACCTATGCTTTGAGATTTTGCACTTTTGCAACATCGAAGTCCATTCAGACTTCTAATTTTTTAGCACCCATTGAATTTAAGTCTAATTCATTCGGCGTCAGCAGCTTTGAATTGCAAATGAACTGGCAGTTTCAGTAAAAATCTGTGTAATTATAAACTGGGAGACACATACCTTCTGTATAGGATTTAGTCACATACTCGCATTAAAAGATCTTTTATCACCTAAACCATTTAATTTAAAACTTATTTAAAAGAGCACATATCATTACACAGCTTGATATATTACAAGATTAGATCTGAATCACAAGAGGGACATTATATTCCGTATATAATTGACTTGGGTTTAAACTCACAGTCTAGCAGCTCATTGTAAAACAAAGCTTTGTTTTGCTTTTAAAATGACATGTCATTTTAAACAATATATTATGTAAATTGAGATTTTGACAGTGACATGTGAACCGGCATGTGGGAAAAGGCGTTGGCATTTGTGGCCTATTTATGGCTTTTTACATAAAAATTCATGAGGTTTTTGCATAAAGATACCATCGAGAGGAACTGAGTGTGTGAGAGGGTGAGTGAAGCAGGAAATTATGTTCTTGATTCACCTTTGTTAAGTGAGTAACACTTTGTATGGCACAGTCTGGATGTGAAGTCCTCGGAGTTCAAGGTCAGTATTGAAAAATGGCTGTGACTGGTGGTTTAAATGGCCATTTAGAATTTTGAAAATGTCAGAAACGGTCCAACATCCTCACGAACCCCCAAGACCACTCTAATAATATCCAAATCAGCCAAACAGTTGCTGAAAAATTGTTTTTACATTGATTATGCTAATCAGTGCTAATTATGCTAATTGACCAACATACGCAAGCATCCAGCAGTTTCGTAATGCTGGGGACCAATACTTTGCATTTCTGACATAAATATTTGGTGTACTCTTTTCAGGATTCACAATCGGGCTCTCTTGGGTATCATTTGGATTTGAACGATTCTGATTCCAATCTGTTTATCAATATTGGTTCTTATGATTCTTTTCTTGATTGATTCTTTCTGCATTCTACTGCATTCTTCATAGCAGAATTATGTGAAACGCTAATTACCACAGATAAATGTTACCAGCGGAAACACTAAGCTAAGCTAACGTTTGTTAGATAGCCCAAATGACAGTAGTCTCTTTTCTGGTTTCTTTAATATTTTGGGGTTTACGTAGGCTACTTTACTGTAACGACAGAGTACCTTTCTTTTTTTTCTTTTTTTTAAAAATTTAGATCTTTATTGATATTTTGTTTACAACAGTGACATGCCAGTCACAACAGCAAACTGACAAACCACAAACAAACACTAACGGAAACTGCTTGGAAAGTGCCTTCATATTGTTACAGCCTTGGAGGTTAATACATCTCTTAATTATTGCTCCAGTCCAGTGTTGTCACCTTGAGCCTTGTATATGGTCCATTTTTTCCATTTTCTCGACAGAGAGTACCTTTCTAATTACATATCCTCAAGAGTTCAGATCATTCGCCATTGACTCCCATTCATATTTTTTCCAAAGGTCCCATGATGCTCCACTGGAAAGGGAGGGTCTTTGTCTCGACATGTGCAGACAGATAGCCAGGTCAATATACGGTAGGGGTTTGCAGTACACAGACTATGTGCTTTGTACTAAACTGAACATCAACAGAAAAGACACAGCATGTAGCATCATCATCTGCATTAACAACTGAGTTAATAAGACTTGTTTCACCCCATGAGACACCCTTACCACAGAGCGGTCAGTACTAAAAGTTTTTTGAACTCCCCTGCTTGGCATCTTTAGAAATTGTATAATACAGTGGATCTTCCTGATACAGTGCTTCTTCGACTTTGAATAGCCTTCAAAGTAACATCACCCACAACAGACACTGTATTGATCTCCAATTTAAGGTTTTAAGCAGAGTCAGACATATATTACCATCTATATATTTATGTCCTCCTTCGCTGAGCCTGAGGAGGGATGAATTGAGCAAACAAACAGCTTGAGGTCTACCTGTGACTGTACATACTGAATGAGCAACATCGAGTGAATCTGCATACATCTAAGGGATGCCACCGCGCCAGCCTTATATTAATTTCACATTTATATTCATATCGTGCCCCAGAGGGCATGTCTAAGCAGGATACCACTGTAGGGGGTATGGAGGGGTGGGGTACATGCCTCCAAATCAACATCTCAAAGTGAAAGTGTTAAAGCATCTCAAAGAGCAAGCGTTAAAAGCGTAAACATGCATACTTGCCAGAGGGAGTAATGGTTGTTCATACTAATGGAGCTCAATAAGCAGACTGAGGAGTGTTGATTGTTTTGTGGATGAATTCTGTCCTCTCTAATAACTCTGCAGTTTGCTCACAGTTAACAGGTAACATCTGGTACCATCCTGTTGTATCTTGACCTCACCAAACATAAATATACTGTAGAGATATATTTTGGCATTTTGGCATCGGTGTAGTTTGACTTATATGACAGTATTTAAACAAGTGTAAAAGATTTTTTTTTTTCTTTCTTGTGCACAGGAGTAATGGGTTTTACATGTCAGATGGCAGTAAGAGCAGTTTGTGTGCATGAGTGCATGTTCATGTGCACATGTGTGCAGTGGTGGAGTCAAGCAGAGGAGAAGAAAATGAAAAGTACACCAGCATGGAGTGGGGCACCAGCGCATAAAAAGTTATGATGCATTTAGGATGACTTAGTTCCAAACCCTGGGTAAGATTAAAATTATTTTATTAGGAGACTCGGATTTGATTTCAAGGATTTAAAGTTATAATTACTATGAATAACTAACTAATTACCTACCATGTAGGGCTAGGGAACTGCACCACTTTTTCCCATTTTGGGTGGGCAGGGGCTGAATTTCACTATATGTTGTGAGAATCAGCGGTTCCCTACCTTTTTTCCATGAAGCCCCCATACTTGTAACTAAGAAAATTAAATAAAATATGAAATAGTTCTGTATACAGACTAATAAATTGTGATGTTAGTTTACATGTGCAAATCTAATTTTAACAACTTTAGAGCAGACAGAGCCTTGGGGACCCCCCGTGATTTTTGCCACCCTCCTTAAGGGAGCCCAGGTCCCAAACTGGAAACTATTGACCAATAAAGTTGATTTTCCTTCTTCTTTTAAGTGCACCTTATTGGGCCCTACATCACATTTTGTCAAGTTTATCAATCATGAGCCTTCAGTAACACTAAGATTACATGGCTGTTGTACAATTAATGTCATAATGCCATACATACGAAGCAGATATTGGACACTATGACTCATTCCATCATTTCTCGCTGCCAAAGAAAAAAAATACAGAACATAACATAATCCTGAACATTAAGTACTTTAAATAACACTTATTATAGGCTTTTATTATTACTGTATTAATATACAGGATTAAAATACTTGAGTCTATATAAATTTTAAAGACCCCGCACACTCTTCATGGACCTACTGAAGTGATTTTAATCATTTTGGCTGATTAGCCCTCTTCTCAGGACCCCATGGGTATGTAGAGTGTGCTTGATTTACATTTCCTTGACTCCCCTGTAAGCTTTGTTGCACCTGTTACACTTGGACAAATTGAACACCCTCTCTTCTTTTAACCAGTGTAACTCTGGACCCTGACTTTGCAAATATATGCCAATCAACCCACACTAAGCTGCATTCATAGACATAACAGAGACATAAATAAATGCATACTCAGTGTTTGCATATTGACCCAAAATGTACACCTGTGCTCATGCAGGGAAACGCACACATTTCTGAGGTGCAGCTCACAAAGCAGAATGCTGAGCGCCTGAGTACTAATGAAATGTACTGTACTCTCAGCCTTTGTTCTGCCGCTGTGTAGAAATAAACAAGCCTCACTATGCCTCCTCACACAGTGAATTTCAAGGCCACGTCTTAATTGAAAAGCTCGAGTGGGCCATTACATTTTGTGTAGGAGGCAGGAAAGAATAATTTGAATTCACATGCTCGGTTCAAAGTGATGACTCAGACGCCTTGACTAATGGCATTTATTTGGCAGTCAAGTGAGAAACAGCATTATTAGTAAATCATACTGACTTCTTTATGTTTGTAATGATTTGTCCATTAACTCCTAAACATTGGTGTGTTTGAATTAGTCCTTGACGTTAGTACAACTGGACTTTATCGCTTCTAATCTGTTGAGTATGTTCTTGGACCATGTTTTCAGTGATAATTTGTTGGTCAAAAGTCAGGAAAAGAGCAAACAAATAAAAGACATAAACAAGAGAATAAAATAGTGTTTTAATAGCTGTTTTCTGAGTGCATTAATAAGGCATTTCTCATCCTTTTTTTTTTTCTTGGCTCTTGCTTTAACACTAGAAGTGCCACAATCCCAAAACTACTAGAACTTCTGTAAGCAGTCATTTTGACTTTTGAATTCTAACTTCTGTAATCTCTCATGATAAATACATACTAAAGAGATTAATGCATCTATTCTTTAAACATTTACACATTTACATTTTGTAAATTTTAACCCCTTTTTTCAGTATGCTATCGTGTATATTAAACTGTAATGACTGGATATATTCACAGCAGTAATGACCATCAGTGATGAAATTTTAGATTACCCTATTACTCAGAATGACAAAAAAACAATGTATTTTACAAAATTATAAATACATTTTATTTGAACATTTATAACACATATTGCCCTAGAGTCACAGAAAGAAATCATAGCCTGTGGGAAAAGGTTGGAAATGAGCTCATGTAAATCATAGAGGGATATGAAACGCACAATATAATGTAATTTTTATGACAATATAGTATTTCCAGCAGGTGTCGATTAGATTTGTTCTGCTTGTGCCAACAATTAAAAAAAAAGATGGAATCATTGCTATCGGTAGTAAATAAAGGTGGTTTGTGTCAAAATTTGAGAGCTCTAACACAAAACTTCAGCGAGTTATAGGTGCTGAGACAAAAAGGTTACAACTGTCCCCAGTCTCCCCTACTTTATATTCCACTGATTAGGGCTACAAAGTTTAATTTATTTAACAACCAGACCACACAAGTTGCAGTTTGCGTCCATGTCTGTCCAGACTTATATAATGTATGTAGTGAAGACTCTGAGCAATATAGAACTTATATTCTTGAAAGAAATTTAATAAAAGGCATTAAGTGTATTTTTATTTTTTATTTTTTGGGAGCAAAATGGAAGTTGTCTCTACACATTTATGATTCCAGTGAATAATTTTACTTACAAGACTATTTTTACAGAGGACTGATAGAGAGCTGAACATTATGATGCCACAGTGGATTTGATCCTTGCCATTTTAGCTATAAAAGGTCATCAGCTCATCATTTTATCCTATTAGATATTTGTCTATAATATTATCATAATTAGCATATGGATCCTTTAATTATGGCCAAAAAAAAAAAAAATGTGTTGAGTGAGGTCACAGTGACTTTGACCTTTAACCACAAACATCTCATCAGTTCATTCTGGAATCCAAGTGGACATTTTTTTTACCAAATTTGAAGAAATTCCCAACTGGGGTTCTTGAGATATTGGGGATTATCTAAAAATATAAACCCTCTGACTACAATGTGGAGCCATAAAAAATGCTTTTTTTTTTTCTTTTTATTTTTTTTTTTAAAGATTTCTCAAGAATTGTGAATCACTGAGGTCCTTCAGCATAAAGTCATGGATGTGCACAAAAAATTAGGCTGATCTGTCCAGAAGTATGTTGATTAGCTGAAGACAAGCTGCAACTCTGTTGATTACACACTCACTCACTCATTCATTCATGCAGGCACACACAAAATATGCACATTTTCTTTGTCTTTTGGGTAATTTAATCTTATGTATAATTTAATAATAATTTAAATGAAAATACAGACACTAGGTCAGGTAGCAGCATTTTATTTTTTAATATTAACAAATTTGTAAATAAAGTAATTGCACATAAAAAATAGCAAAACATGGTCATGACCACCTTAGCCCTTCTAGTGTTAAACAACTTTCAGCTGATGAGCATACTGTTCATCCTAAACTTTAAAAGAGCAGACTGGTGTGGTGATGGGAGGTTGAAGGCAAAGCAGTGGAAGAAAGTGATATGTGTGTAGTAAGGAGACAAAGGGAACAGAGTAAGTGGTAGAGATGCGAGGTTTCATCCGTGTTGGACGAGTGCTGACACGTCATGTAGCTGAGAGGACTCGCAGGGAAAGGCTGCAGCGCTTTGCTATTTCCAGCCTCTCGTTGAGATAAGATGAACAGGGGAGTCTCTTCAGCATATCTTCAGGATAGACCATCTGGAGTCTTCCCACACTCAGTTGTACATTCTCACATGATAATAATTTGCTTGATTTATATGAATGGTTAACAGAGAAACTCATAAAGTAGATTATTGTTCTGAAACTAGTCACTTAATAAAATGTTATTTCACTCCTACGTTGTAAATTTTTGTGAGTGCAAATTAAACAAATGACAAATAAATCAGCACATTGTTCAGATTTCCCAAGATGGATGTTTTATAGTCGTTTCTTAGAGAGATTGCTTTGCCATTTGACCACAAAACTCAGAGGGAATTGAGTGATCCTATGATTACACTTTTTCCTTCACCCCAAAACTTTAAATACAATCTTCCCATATTGAACTATAAAAGCTTTTCTGTACACAGACCAGCCTCTGTGTAGTGTTGCCTGTTAACCCTCGAGGCTAACAGGCCGCAGGTACGGCTCCTAAGATGGATTAAACAGCAATCGTTGAGGCAGAGGGCACTGGAGCCTGAGGTTATGTATTCACACACCGCCCACCTCCTGAGGCTGAGGGCAGCAAGAATAGCAGGTCTTATCCAGGGCTTTTTCTGCACAGGCCCTAACGGCACTATGTCATCAGTCTCTCAGAAGGACCAACAAACGTTGCAGTTTCATTTAACTGACATAGACTTTTCTTGTTTTTGTGCACCAGTAATATGATTTAGGGTGGCAGTACACATGAAAACTAATGAAGTTTGTTCTCATATGCAAAACATGACTGTGTAGTGACCAAGAAGGGCTGCAATAGACCATTTTCACACCAGCCATTTTGACATGCAGGCTAATAGTAGGGTAATCACTGGTGTTACCAATGATACTAATTAAGGTTTCGTTCTAGTCAGGTCAAACAGAGTCGGGGTGTTGCTATTCACCATATTTACATGGCGGCCATTTTGCTCTGACGTCAGGGTCAGAAGCACAAATGCTGTTAACAAATGCTTAATGTCGCACTGCTGGTTGTAAGTTATAAGTCGTGTATGCTCATGAAATCTGACAAATTGTTCTTATGTCAGTACTTCCTGATTGATCAGAAACTGACAAGACGATCATAACCCATTAGCTACCGTGAGACAACAGCTAATGTTAGCATTGAACACTTCTTATCCTTGGTAACATTTCCACCTGATAGTGTTACACAATATGATAGGAAAGGTGTATATCCATTTTGAGATATCACCAAAAGAATTAATTTTCACCTTTCATATTGTGTCGTTAAACAATATCACACAAAAGGATGTGGTGTCATGGCAACACAACCCTGGGAAACTTAGCATACACTCGTCCAGGGGCTTCCAGGGCTTGGTCGCTTGTGCATATTAAACAACAAGAAAACTGAGTGTTTGGCTGCCAGGCTAAAAGTGCTTTCTGTTGCTGCTCCAGTGATAGTTTTTGTACACATTAAACCCACGGACATTAACTTAAAACAAAAGTTTGCTTGGACAAGAGGGAAAACTCTGGTCCTGTCGATGCCGCACTCAACAACATGGCAAAGGCAAAGGTTTTACGTGGCCCAAAAATATATATCAGCTTTAGTTTAACTTTAGTTACTGTTTTATGAACTGTGAGTTAAGACAGTGATTTACAACCTCCTTCATGCAACTAAATAGTAGTTAGAGACTTTTAGATTCTCATGTGTTTGAAAAAATTGGCACAAGATTTGAAGGCTTCACTTGCAAAAACAGATATCTCTGTTTTCATTTATTTTCTTAAATCACGTTTGTTTTTGGTGGACTGTGAGGAATATCAATCAAGTGTTGGGTTGTTTTGATAAGATATCTCAAATAATTTTTCATTTTTCATGAATCATGTTTTTATATTGTGCACTTACGAGTTTATCAGTCAAACTGGTGTTGGTTTATTCATTTAAGAATGATGTTTATCTGTTTTTGACAATGAACCCTTTTGGCTTTCTTGGTAGAAGAAATATCTTTCAGCCACTGTGACTTTGCAAACTTTTATTGTTGGAAAATATTATATCTCAATTATCAAGAATTACATTTTCTTTTCTTCAGAGGGCAAAAGTCATTTCTAAGGTAAAACATGCTCTGATTTCTTTGTCGAAAGGCATTTTGTTACAAACATGTTTTTCTGTGCAAATACATCCAAATCTTAACAATGCTTCACACTGAACTTTTCATTTTTCCTTTCAACCCTATTAATCCATTTTTGTGGAGGAGGTATGTAGCCATTGTTGATGCTTTGTCTGTGAGCTGTCTGTGGGTTTTACTAAAAAAAGAGCAACATATTCTGCATAATGAATGATGAAACCATAGCTGGTCTACTTAGTGACACAAAACGTACATTATTCATCTGTCTGAATATAAATCTTCTCAAACAACCTCTTTGAAGCATTAACTCCTCGTCACTTAGTAACACCACAGATGGTGTGAACTGACACTGGGATGTCATACACACGTGAGGACTGAATGGATGTGTGATAGACTGCAGAACCATGCCTCTGTGAAATCTCTGCCCATGTTTGCCTCTGTGTGTGTGTGCATACGGGTGACTGCATAAATGTGGTATGGATGTAGTGCAGGAGCTGGGTTCATGACTCCATGTAAGGAGGTCAGCTGCAGGGCAAGCGTGTAATTGCAGCAGTTTGGTGCTGTATCCATGTGTTTACATGTACATAAATAGTTCAGTAGAAATGCTGCTGCTGTTACCTTTTTGTGTCAAACATCCACACGGCTTTTCTCTGGATACCTGTATGTTAGTGCCTCATGTGCACTTGCCAAATGCATTAAAAGCAGGCGTGAAATTCACTCTCATATGAATCTTTTGTTGAATCCTGCTTAGATCAAATATACCTTAAAATTTACGCAGAGAGAAGCATGCTTAAGCAAGCCAGACTTTATTGATGATATATTCATGAAAACATGCTCATACAATAAATATATTGTACTCCATTTCTGACTATGGAGTAGATCCATAGTCAGGTGACCTTCATTGTCATGGTAACAAAAAATTAACATGTTAACATTGTCAAATTTGGTTAGGTTTAGGTCACAAAACAAGGTTATGTTTAGGAAAAGGTGGGTTAAAATTGGTACATTAGGTTACACTACATATGTGACACAAGTTAACAGACTCACTCTTCTTGTTACCTGACATTTTTTACATTTTTTACATTGACTTATTTCCTCCTTTGTTCCTGTCACAATCACTATGGCCTTTAGTAAGTTACTTCAGCATAACATGTTGGGGGATGGGCTGAGGTATGATACTATCATTCTTTTTGGGAGGACAGTCTCGTCTTTTTGGCTGTACTGTACAAGATTTAAGGGTAACAAAACTAAAATGATGGCTGGCATGACTCCGGTTCTGTTGTGGTGTGTCAAGCAAAGTAACTAAGCAAGATTAACAACCCAAAATGCAGACAAGGAGGCTGGACTGGTGAGGTTCAAAATTATTTAACGACGAAAAGCTTACACTTTGGCCAGGGAGAGACAACCAAAACAGAAATCAGTTTAAAAGGCAGACCAGTCCAACAAACTAAACAGCTCATTTTTAGTCAAGTCCTGCCCAGTGTTTTTGGATTTCTGACACAGAAATAGAAACTCAGGGATTAAATACACAAGAAACTGATTAGTCAGAGAGGAAACAAACGGTAATCAAACAGGGTGGGAAAAAGAACATGAACATATGCAGACAAAGACATAATGGAAGCTGTGACAAGTAAAAGAGGAAATAAAAAAAGTGAAACCCAAAATCGCAACAGGTTTGCATTCAATTCCATGAATGATATGTACCAGGGGTAAAATTAAACGCAATCACTGTGATCAACTTGTTCTGTATGTAAACCTGTTTTTCTTGTCTTGTCCTTGTGTATTTGATTGTATCATATCTAAAAAGACATTGCTGTTCGTCTTCGCATCAGTAAAATAAATAAAGTAAATAAATAAATGTGATCTGCTTTAACAACATCCAGAATGACATACAGCATCATGACATTTTTGGTGTTCCCATTGCTGGCATAGAAACTAGAAATCAAAGAAAATTCATATTGTTTTATTTTGCTTTTTCAAAGATATATACTAGAAATGTCGTTCCATTTGATGGAATGTACGCCCATATGTCTGAGAAACCTTTCTCCTCATGCACCTGTTCCCCATCGATCCACCCACTTGCCTTCCAGACAAGGTCTTTCAAGGTTTCCTTATCCCTGCTACTTTTAGGATAAGCAGTAGATTTTAGGATGTTACATATGCCAATCCCAGCTTTCACTTCCTGCCCCCTCTTCTCTTCTCTTTCACAAATCTCACCTCAATATTTTCTCTCAGAGATGGCTGGGAGCTACATCCAAGTCTCCGACTGGATTGAAATTTATCATGGCAGTTGCAACAAAGCCAATTGCTTTCCACTAACAACATCCAAGAGCAGATTTTTCCATGTGCCTTCGCAGGCATACGTCACCCCAGTGAACAGATTTATACGTTCTCACAGAGTGGCCTCCACCTATACTATCCAAACTCACGCAGGAAACTGATTCGAGGCATCTCTCGCTCTAAATGAAGCACATAATCAATCAAGGGGGGGTAATAACGTCAAGGTCTGCTAACAATGTCTCAATGTGAATGAGTGTGATGCATTCCTGCATATTTGTGTCTGTACAGCTGTACGGGGAAGAGTAACACAATCTCCAGGAAAGTGGAAGAAGGGAAATAAGAGGTCGAAGAGAGACAACAGGACACAGTGTGGGGTTAAAGAAAAAAAGAGGAGGAACTAAGGAAGGCGGGCTGGGAAAGAGTGTTTGGGAGGAAGACTATCAGTGACCCTATCCCTAGACACTTCCACGACTGTATCTGCGGGTTGTCTCTGGAGAGACGAGGTGCCTGGACACTGCATTCCCAGCGAAGAGGGGAGATTAACATTCCTCGGATGCTACAGTATGGAGAGTTATGAGAGAGGTAGTCTCAGGGGAGTTCATTTACTAACAGGATGTAATGGAGAGCACGGAAGAAAATCTGATTTACTCACTGCTTAATGTATGAAATACTGTATGACACTGATGTGAAAATAAGTGAAATCAGCTGAAATAGGGTGTTTTTTAAAACAGACGTATTTACAAAAAAAAAAAAAAAAAAAATCAGTTTCCTCATCTTTTTAGCCAGTATTGCTCAATCACTGTGTGGTTATATTTGTTCCCAATTACAAATCCATCACTGTCTGAATTACACCTTGAAAACAAGTATGTGCAAAAAAATGCAGCTGTTACATTACCATTTCCCAGCCTTCCTCAGCTGGCCCCTGCACGAAAAACTGAAACAGTTGCGAGTGGGTGAGCAGTGTTTGAGGGGAGGGGTTGTACTTGGTTAAGACTGTCACAGAATGAAATATGGCTGTTAAAAAGGAAAGTGTTGTGACATACAATACCACACTGAGTAAGCCACAGTGTGTGCGTGTGCACGTGTGTGTGTCTAATGACATAGGACGGCCACTGTCTGTCTGTTTGCCCTCCCACTATTTCCTATGAACCCGTCTGTGCTCGCAGGACAAAAGGCTCCTTCAGTGGCTCTGTCTGCCGGCCAGCGGAGCAGCGGAGGCTTTGTCTGCATCAGTTTTGTGGGAGACAGAGAAACAGACCAGGATCAGTCTGCTTGGGCTTGTGTGTGTGTGTGTGTGTGTGTGTGTGTGCACGCACAGACATATTTATGTGTGGTATGAATCCTTTTAAAGATTTTTTAAAATGACCATATGCACACATGTAAAGGCATGAGAAGCCGCATTGCAGAGACCTCCTATCTTAAAGGTACAATATGTAAGAATTTTAGATTAAAACATTTAAAAATTCAACTTAAATTATCAACAGAATGTGAAGAAATAACAGTTCTGAGGTTATGTCAGAGATATCCACTAAAGTTAGCATGCTAACTAGCCATCTTTGACTCGTCCTGTCTAATAGCACTTTATATCTCAAAAGGCAATAGTGAGTCTCTATAGCATCCAGTCTGCCCCATGTCCAACATGAATGAAGCGGTTTTCTTGCGGGGTTTGGCCCCTGGCAGCTACAGTTAGCAGTAGCAAGTGACCAATTCTTATAATTGATTAAGATAGGAAGAGTCTAGGATTTTTCCTTATTTGGTAATACAGATGCAAATCTTACCTTGATTTAGGAATCCTATCTTATCTCTGGTTAGGAAATCTTAAATACTCAATCCAACATGATTTATCAACTGATAAATGAAACACTCATGGAAACATTAAAAAAATGGAGCAAAAACACAGATGGCCTCTTAATTTCAAGACAAATGAGTTACAGGTTTTGGTAACATCTGTAAAAAAAAATCCAAAGATGGTCTGTTTGGGAAATTAAGAACAGGGAGATAAAATAAAGAGAGTGGGCTCAGATAGCAGACAAAGCTCTGTACCATATCCAGCATCCACTGTGGAAAAGCAATGAAGGAGCCACCATACAGATGAAACAAGTTAGCTAACACTGCCAGTGGTTACTGTTCAGTAACACTACCATTAGCTACTGTTAGCTCCTGTTAACTAGTTAGCTATATAGCGACCACCACAGGTGGAAAAATGAAAATTAGGACAGGTTAACAGTTATCCTAAAGTAAGGAGACTTTATTTACAAATAATTTTGGAGGATGATTGCATAATATTCATTTTCTAACTTAAGTTAGGACAGAGGAACTATTCATTTGTAATGGCTTTTTTCCTAAAATCAGGTCTTAAACCTAATTGCCATGGTTACCAAACAGTTAAGATAGGATCTGCAAGTTTCTGCAATACAGCTGCTAACTGTTACTGTAAAGTGATTGTGTGTGCTCTCTCTAAAGTTGAGAGATGTTTTGGAAAGTGAGCTCTTTGCTACTTCAAAATGCAGTTTGAGGGTGAAGACTTTATTTTAGGGTTAAGGTGTAAGTTAGGCATATAATTGTGCATGTTAAGTTTAGGAGCTCGGGAATGTAGTATAATGTGATTGAGTGTCCCCACAAATATAGAAGTCTATATTTGTGAGTACAAATCTCCCTCAAGTCTACAAAGATGAATGTGCATATTTATCCCATTATCATTACTTTCTCTGTCTGTGCATTTTTATGTCTGTATGACACTGTGTGTCTGTGTCTGGCTATCTGTCTGTCTGTCAGTGTATGTGGGTGTGGAGATGACACAGACTGTCAGACTGTAAAGCACTGTGAGGAGTCAGGGGAGGCGTGGGTCTGTTCTCAGATGCTTCCCTCTGTGACCTCGGACCATCATAAATCTCCTAATTCCCTCATTCCAGTGTCAAACGGAACGGTGCTCTCATGCGCTGGAAATTCCCTCGGTCCTGACGGCTAGAGAACTAATTCTACAGTAGCTCCACAACCAAAGCGTTTCCCCTGTAGGGCTGTTACAGTTTGACAGGGGCATACATACATTCATCGGTTACCTTTACTGGCCACTATCGGTGAACAATGGGGCTAGCAACATCTTCAATAAAACTTTTTGTCCTTTGTCTTCTATCGTTCCCTTGTGCCCTGCCTGGTGGGCATAAAAAAGCAAAACATTTTTAAAAATAGAGAAGAGTAGGGGCACTACTTCAACAAAATTCAACAAAAAGCCACATTAGTCTGAAACATTCTGGTAATTTCTATAATAATGGCTCAGTTCAAGGCAGATTTCTGGTCCTAATCACAGTAGAGAGAAAAAAAAGAAATGCACAAACCCTCTAGAGAGAAGGAATAAATTGTGGCATATAGCTCATAGTTTGTAATTGTTATCTTATGCACATATATAGACATGCTAGATGATAAAGTATAAGTGATAAGGTTTTATCAGTTTACATAAAATAACATATGGGGACATTTTTAGGTTGTAATGCACAGTGGCTGCTGGCCAACAGATATCAGCAGCACCAACTACTAGATGTATTTAGTAATGTTGTTCAAATACACCATCGTGTACTGCCAATGGCTGTGTGTTTGCAGCATGTCTGCAGTGTTTGATCCGCCATTCATCAAGTCAAGTCAAGTCAAGTCAAGTCAATTTTTTTCCATATAGCCCAGTATCACAAATCACATTTTACCCCAAGGGGCTTTAAAATCTCTCGAGTATAGGACACCATTTGTCTTTAGACTCTCAATTTGGATAATGAAAAACTCCAAATAAAATACCTTTAACAGAAAAAAAAAATAGGAAGAAACCCAGGGACATGAACATAGACAGCACAGGCGGTGCAGTTGCAGCGGGGCCCACGGGTAGGGGCAACAAAACGTTGAGGGGGAGAAGGGGTCCTTATAACTGATTCAGAAAAGTGCCTGTGGTCAAATTAAATTAAACATGATGCCATTTGCTATATATGCCTTTGAAAAGGCAGACCCATTTCTATCATGTTTGCATTTTGTGAGTGTTCTATTTATTTATTTGTAAAATAGTCAGTAGCGATCTATAACACAATTACGTGCTTACTCTGTAATTTAATTAAATGAATCATTTCTTATTTCTCTGGTATTTTTGTTATAAACAGATATGCAGTGATGGTATGTATGTTGATGCTGTCCAATGTCAGACAAGATGATATATTGAAAGTAGCTAATTTATGTAGCTATAAAGGTAGAAGCAGCATGCAGTCAGCAATAACGCTTCCATCAGTGGTGTGTCAACAACCATGGACCAGATGACGTGAGGATAGAAACGTGTGTGTTCGCACTAGAGCCTGTCATAACTACTTTACACCACTGAGGAAACCTGAGGATGAGCAACAGAGGAGGGATACCTCTCCCAGAAAAAATAGAGATATATATTAAGATTGTGAAACATAAATGAAGAGTATGGATCCAGGAGGATGTGGAGCATTTTTGGATGTCACCAGATAAGTGGGACCTGAGCCACACAACCATCTCTCAACCATGGAGACATGGAAAGAGGACAGACAACAATAAACAGGAGAGGCAGCATAATATTTACAGATAGACAAACATGAGGGACAGACAGCCATAATAGCATCATCTGATAACTTTATATTCCCCCTGGAACCCTTGGGCTACAATTTAACTTTTGCTTTTTGTCTTGTGAACAAAGGTTTTTAGTTTTTAAAAGCAAACTGTCCTGCTGTCCGCTGTGGTTGGCTTATTCCTCAATCAGCGAACAGTTGAAAAACTGTAGGTGGTCTTGAGGGAGAGCGTCTTGCCAACATGCAGGAAGTTTTTATTCTAAAGTATAGTGTGAGCCACTAGAATTATCAGAACCTGGCATAGTCATCATGAGTCACTGGTCCATCAACACCAGCAGGTTGCTAAACATGTAACAATCTAACTTCAGCACCCAGCTTGTTCAGCCCAGCCCACTGTAAAGGCTTGCTGGTAGCATATGAACTCAGTGAGATCTAGCTGTAGCAGAACAACATGCCTGTTGTTCACAGAACAGTGTGCATTAGTCTGTGCATGTGTGTAGATGTGTACAATAAATCACCCATTTGTGCGTGAGTGACAGACTTTCAACCTGAGAATTGGTGAAAGGACCACCACAAAACGTTGCTTTCCCAGGCAACCACAATCTTTAAATGGCAATTAAAACCCCTGAAACTGCTGAAAAGTGAGGATCAGTTTAAAAGAAGAAAGAATGTAGCAACAAAGAGTCAGGAAACGAAGAAAAAAAATGAGTAGAGAAGGACCACTCAATTGAGAATGACATCCCAGCGATCACGTTTCAACAAGATTTGCTGCTTTAATATAAACTCAATTAATTCCAGTGTAAGAGGAGTAACACTTTGTAACATGTGGTATTAATGGGGCAGCTTCAAAACCCATATACCTGTTAACAGTGATCACTATCACCGCTCCATATATGCTTTATTTGGTCTGGGATTTGATCAGAAGTACTCTATCCTGTGGCCCCATGAGACCCTGGCAGCCGGGGAACCGACTTCCTCTCATGCTCCTGCTGCATTTATTAGCCCGATTCATGGGGACTTGTGTGGAGATTTACTGCTCACTTCATCTTGAAAGCTTTTTTATTGTTGTAATGTTAACCCGGAAAGAACATACTAAGTCCCGATGCGGGTGTATATCACATACGAAAGCATTGCCTGCAAATTCAAACCCTGTGGTTTCTTATATGCACACACGTGAGGAATGACAGACATGAACACATTTGCACACACACGCACATACCTACACATCCCAGCTGCCCTTGAGGCAAGATACCACAGCTTCCTCAGGTCTGAAGGATTAAAACGAAGGATTAATAAACATGCTACTTTGTAGTTAGGGGATTAACCCTCTTCCTTCCTCCATTTATGGCACACACACGCCCAATAACACCAATACATACTAATTGAGAGTGAATTACATATGCACACACGCAACTACAATTAGACACCAAAACAGGGTCGCTGAAGGCAGAGGTGGCAAAAGTACATTCTGTTCTCCAGTAGAAGTGCTGAGACTTGTGTAAAAAAAGACTCCGGTAAAAAGTAAAGTTAAGTTGAAGAACATTTCTACCAGCTGTTTCTGAACAAAGCTAACTGAACCTCATCTTTTCTCCGGTCAAGCCTCTCTCTCTGTTTCATCTTGTTTCGTCATTTTCATCTTGATCTGTTGTTTTGTTACGTCTTTAACATTGTTTTTAGTGTTGTTTTGTCTTTTTCCTCTTGTTTGTTTTTCATCTTGTCACATCTTTTATATTATTTTTTGTCTTGTTACATCTTTTTCGTCCTGTTGCTGTATGTCTTAATATGTCTTTTTTGTCTTGCTACATCTTTTGCACCTTGTTAGGTCTTTTACCTTTTGTAGGTCTTTTACATCTTTTATGTCTTTTTTGTCTCTTATGTTTTTTCTCATCTTGTTACATATTTTGCGTTGTTTTTTCTTGTTATGTCTTTTATGATTTGTGATGTCTTTTACGTCATTTTGCATCTTGCTATATCTTTTTCATCTTGTTACATCTTTTTCATCATTATGTCTTTTATGTCTTGTTATGTCCTGTTATGTCTTCTTTGTCGTGCTATGTCTTTTGAATCTTGATAGGTCTACGTTTTGTAGGTCTTTTACGTCTTTTTCGTCTTGTTACATATTTTTTTATCTTTTTCATCTTGTCACGTCTTTTTTGTCTTGTTGGTCTTGTCGTGAGTGATATTTACTGACGAATACACCAAGAAATCATTTTTTCTGTGTGTTATTGTCCATCCATTTAGGCTGAAATCAGTCTTATAGTTGGGAAGGCAACATGCAATGATGCAAATAAAAATAATCAATAAATTCTACTCTAATAGCATTAAAACTAAAATAACAGACATGTTTTAGAAATGTAAGGCATTGAAAGTACAGATATTTGTGTTCAGGGAGTAAAATGGAAAAGTCATCAGAAAAATTAATACTCAAGCAAAGTACAGATACCTGAAAATCCTACTTCAGTACAGTAACAAAGTATTTGTACTTAGTTACTTCCCACCTCTGACTGAAAGTGAAATACCAAGCCAACCTTATACTTCACTTCAGTTCCGGCCCGAGGCTTCACATCTCCTGAGCTTCAGAGGAATGTGCCGTGTAATGGCGTTAGAGGAGGGCTGAAGGAGGTGCACTGGGGGCAAGGTGCCAGGAGGAGGGAGGCAAGGGGGGTCGTCTCCGAGTATTTCTTCTAAACAGTCCCAGTCTTGACAGCTTTCTCTTCCTGAGGCCCACCTCTGGCCAGGTAGCAGCTACTGTAGCACTGGCTGAGAAAGACATTTTTTTGGTTGAAAGGGCTCCGAGGGTGAATAAATTTGACAAAGGAGTTCATACTGTGGAATTTAAAGTGCCAGTGAATCGGGGTGGGGGATTGGGTGTGGAGGGTTGGGTGTGGGGGTAGAGAAGCATAAATGGAGCAAGCCCTTCGGGGCGGCTGTCTCCTCGAAGCTGATCCCACTGAGTTTAATCCTTGACATCACGTGACCAAAATCCCACCGCTGCCGCAATACTTTCTCCTCCAGACGGCCTGTGGATGTGAGGTTTTTATCAGCCGAAGGATGGATGTGGGGCAGCAGCTCGTCAGTGAGTTCCTGCCTCTGTGCTTGCTCTGCGTTTTTCTGAATTGGATATAGGGCATGAAATGGGCAGATAAGGTCAGGAACATAGGTTTCATTTGAACTTTTAGAGGGGAGGCCCCGTTCCAGGCTGTAAACCACACCTGATATATGTTCGCAAGTGCCTTTCGCAGCAGTATGCATGAGTGTTAAGGATACAATACAGAATCTCTTGCTTCTGCTTATTTATAGGTCCAGTGTATAAGATTTATGGGGATTTATTGGCAGAATATAGCAGAAATGGTATGTAATACCATTTTTACATCAAAATTAGTGTGTATATACTGATTTTTTTAAACAGGGAAACTTGCTATAAATAGCCAGTTGAATTCTTTCCCATTGCCAGAAGATGAGTTTGACTTTCTGTTTACTTTCTGATGTGCGCTGGAAAGGCAAGACTCAACTCATGTCAATGCAGGAGAGCAGAGAGAAAGAGGTTTTTAAAAGTGTTTGTGTATTCAGCTCTGAGTACTTTTTACACTGTGTTGGGCTGATGCACCAAGTCAAAACAAGTCAAGCCAAGCACCTCATATGGATTCATAAAAGGGGCAAAAGAATTGCAGAAGTTGCAGAAAAAAAAAGCTGCATTCTAATTTGAAAACTTGAAAAACACAATTTGAGGTAAAGACCTCTCTCACTTTTTATTTAATTTTTTCTTCAACCTTTGGCTCTGGATTGAGCTATGATATTTTTAAGTTCTTTATAGGGCATGTATTAGCCTTTGTTAGACAGGAGACAGTAGAAAGTGACAGGAAATAGGGACATTGCGATTAAATGGTCTGCGTCCTAAACCCCCGCGGGCCACCAGGGTTTCTTGGCCTTCTCTCTCTTGCAAAAGAAATCTTGATTTAAATGAGACTTCCTGAATAAATGAAG
The DNA here is from genome assembly GCA_027495735.1 of Lutjanus campechanus. Classification (NCBI taxonomy): domain Eukaryota; kingdom Metazoa; phylum Chordata; class Actinopteri; order Lutjaniformes; family Lutjanidae; genus Lutjanus; species Lutjanus campechanus. Next base: position 31,266 of record JAJHUR010083317.1, on the reverse strand, counting down.
CTTGACAACTGGAACAGCTTAACAGCTACTGCAGCCTCTCAACACTGGACTTTTGAGAAATCACACGTCTAGTACAGTGACATGCTTTTTGCTGAGAGTTTCTCTTGGTACAGTTTAACCTCTGTAGCTGGCACTTTTTGTTTGGTTACCCATTGTGCCTTGGGCTACCAATTTCTGTCCTTGAAAAAACACAGTATGTTGTTCTATGCCAGAACAAATTCCCCATTAAAACACTGGAAAAACAGGTCCCAAGGTTCTCTTTAGGTTAATCACAAATGTATTCTTGCAATCAATATATCTAAAAAAGAGGAATGCTATCACTGTTAGGCTACCCCCTCAAGCTATTTACCCTTAAACCAAAGCCGTCCCATGCACGACTGACCATCAAAGCAGCAAAGATTAACGATCGAGTTAATGACTAAACGTGGACAAACAGTGGCCTGTTTCGTTGCTCCACGCCCACACAGGTGCACTCACCCACACTCCAGGTGCAGTGATCTCATCTGCGCCGACAGTGCAACCTAACAAATCCAGATTATAGTTAATCCATGACATGTCAAAACATCTGTCACTGTGCGGCAATCCAGGACACACATCAAAACGTCTGTCACAAAGGTCACTCTTTGAGAGCAAAGTCATTTACAAAAGAGCAAGCTGTGTAAAGAGTCAGTCGTATTTCTATAGGTTAGATGGGTTTGGTGGACAGTTTTTAATTTTTTTTCACTGAACCGAAACAAATATATGCATAGCACAAAGAAACATGCAGAGAATTTGGTTCAATATGCACTTAGCAGGGCAGGCTGAGACAGAGATACAGAAAATTGCATACCTAACTGATAATGTATGAAACTGGGTTATGAACAATACATTTTGAAATTGGAGAATTAGAGTAAGAGCTCAATATACTCAAGGGGGGAAAAAGGGGGTTAATTTTTTGTGTGTAGTTTTCACATTCATGCATGTCATTAGCTCAGTAGCATTTAAGGGAACTGGAAACAGTTGACGGTCTGTTCCTTGCCAACAGTATTCACTCTGTGTATGACCATCCAATACAACAGTATTGCTTTCTTCTCCATGACTGAGTAACTGTTTTTTTTTATGATTTGGGGTATTGAGCATGTAGTTACTGACCTAACAGTGGTGAGCAAAATTCAAAGCTAATATCTGTAATAATTAATAGATGTATAAATACAACTTGCATCCCTATGGCAGAGCATCATAAAGCACAGTAACCGACTGATTTAAGACATTCTGTGATTCAGGCTGAATTAAATGTAAGTTGCTTTGGAAACTAAACTTGTTTTTTTCAATTTCAAAGGGCTGTTAACAACAGGAGCAGAACACAACGTAACTGGATAGACTTACAATCATCAGAGCAATGACACATGATGCAGAGATGAGGAAGAAAGAAGAAAAAAGGATGAGCTGCGATGGATATCAATGAGTCTGTGAGTGAGTGTTGACATTTGTGCCATAAGAATGTTAAAATACAAGGTGGCATTAGTCAGTCAGCTAAAATACTTGAAAAAACAGGAAAATCTCCTCTCCTTCTGCTTTCTGAATGTTACTGTTTTTTTGTTTTTTTTCTCAAACCCCCTCGCCCAACAGGAAACAACAGCCCCCAAACTCTAGGAGCTTTACAAATGGAACTGGCCTTACTTGAGGTTTCTGAAGACATTTCACCTTCCAACCAAAAGTTACAGACAATCTAGTAACCTACACACTGAAAATGGCAGATTACTCTAACCTTGGTAGAATCGCTAGTGGTACTGTATGAACCTGAACAACCTAGCAACCGTAGGCTTTTCTTTTGCAGGGATTTATCAGGGATTTATTTGTACATGTCTCCCCATGTACAAATATTCCACCAAAACAAGTCTGACACTATTTTGCAGGGGCACCGTTTCATCCAGGGCATAGCACCACCCAAGACGAATGTGATTAGTTTAAAAGAAATGCAAACAAGCCATTTTCCCACTACAGCAGATGGAGTAACGGGTAATGTCTGCACACAGATCTTTCTCCGGTGATGACACAAAGATGTGGAGAAAAGTCTGGCTATGCAAGACTAGAACGTTACAAATTTCAGATTTGTGATTGCTGTTGACGATGACACAGAAAGTCTCAATTTCAGTCATTTCTGGGTCTTAGACACGCAAAGACAGGGAGACAAAGAGATCACTTATAACTTTACAGCAGCTGCCTGAAATAAACAAACTGAACGTTTATTAGATTTTCTTTATTGAATTTAAAAAGCTGGAAAAGACAACTGAAAGTTCAAGACAACTCATTCACTCTTGCTGTCAAGCTGCCACTTCTTGACCTTTTTCCCTGAAAGTGACAGCTTTGACCCAAAGCTCAACCAAATTCATTTTGTCAAGTCTGTAATCACCCTTCTCTGTTCAAAGCTCATGTCAAGCATTTCTGAAATGTCACAACACACACACTGTCACTGGGGAAGACCCTCATCTGCTTGTCAGAGGAGGCCATACAGCTCTTTAGTTACATCAAATAGCTCGTTCAGCACAGTTTAGCAGCAAAGGACAACAACCAACCGTATCGGCAAAATCCATATCACAATTTCCTTGATGTCCAGTGGCAGGCGGTGTTTCATCACGGTGACAGCTCTTTTTGGCTGGATGTGGAGATAGTGTTATTACAGTCTGAATAGGTAACTTAAAAGGGCTGGTTCTTGTGTCTGTCAGGAAAGATGGTTAATGTTACACTTTCATCATGGATGTTCATTTTGAACACTGATGGATAGCGTGATTGAGTTCATCATCATTATCTTTCTAGTGGGCCAGAATGTGTAGAACTTAGGGAGCTTGGGGGCCATTTATAATTCACCTTGAGATGAACACAATGACAGAAGGATGGCGGTACACCTTGATGATATTAGCGTCCATTGTCGCACGTGGCTTAATGGCTACTCGAACAGGATATTGACCCAAGCAAAGCATGCCTGCCTGGCTTTATGATTCTTATCAGAATGAATGAAGCTGTGGATCCCGCTGAGAGTGATACTTTAGCCATCCATTCATAGTCATTCATCACTGAGGCGGGAAGTGAGATTCCTATATCCATTAAGCCAAGATAGATTCACAGTTCCCTTGTGGCCATTTAAGTGAGCAAGAACGTCCAGAGGAGGTCAACTCTCCTGAAATAGCCTTGAACCTACCTTGAAATCTCGAAGCAGTCATTTCAGATAAGCTTGCTAACAGGAAGTTGTGGCCTTGTTTCTCGAGGAATCTTAGTATAATTGCTGAAAGTTCGGGTTGCACTTTATTTTTCAGTGCACTAATGAGATGTAACAAGCTAGACAAAATATAAGAATATGTTCTTAATTAGACAGTAGTTATACCATTTACTTTGTAATCTGTTACGCATTACAACAGAGCTTTACTGTAAATAAAGTAATCAAATAATATACTTTGTATCAAATGAGAAAAACTATAAATATATGCTATTTATTTGACAGTATTAGACCTGTTTTGGCTTTTTTAGAGGGCAATAAGGGGCACAATGAACTAAACTGAACTCTCTGCTGGGAACAGTGTGAAATAATTCTCTTTAGTTGACAGTACAGTTCTGCTGTAATCTGTCCCTTATTACCCTAATACAAAGTATTGATATGAAGTACAGCCTGTTACGTCTTATTAGTGTTTTGTAAAATAAAGTGTGAGCTCTATTTTGATAGATACATTACTCTTTTTGAATCAAAAGCATTTAGCTCTAACTGCAATAATTGCAAATTCCAGTTTGAAAGATCACAAAATACCACATTTTCTATTTTATTTTACTTTCGAAAGAGACACATTTTTCCATCATCACAAAGCCGTCAAATAGCACCATGATGGACTGGAAGATGGTTTTCTGCAGAAGCGTTTTTGTGTGTTTTTGTGATCTGTGTTTAGCTGTGTGCCTTCGCAGTCTCTCTCTCTTTTTTCTTTTTTTCTTTTCTTTTTTTTTTTTTTGCTCTCTAATCACCAGAGCAAGACTCGATTTGTAGCTGCTTCCCCCTCAAAGAGGTGAAGTGCTGGGCGCTAAATTGCATGATGGACTTTTTCTCAGCCAAAAAAGGGCTGCCACATTCAAGGATGTTTGTCGACCATCTCAATTAATGCTTTTGAAACGCCATCTCTCATTAAGCTGTGAGAGCAGGGGCAACTCAGCAGCCAAAAGAGAGTATTGAGCTTCGGGTCTCAAAGGAAAGGATAGCTGCAACAACAGATACAGCATCTGCTATTGATTCAATTACTTCCATGAATAAATAGATTTCTCTGGGTTATGGAATGGGGCCAACTTGGAATGTTTAATGACTTTAGTCAATAGACTTTTTACGAGTACAGTCTTAAGTTCTTTGCTTTTTAAAATTTGATATTACTTTTGTTTGCAGAGGTGCAGAATTTCATCTGAAGGCTTGTCAGACGTTGAAAATAATGGGGATGTGGTTGTATCTTTGATTGTGTTGCCAATTCCGCAACAGCTCGTCAGGAAAAGAAAACCTTGGAGGGAAAGTGCACATTCAATATTATTTGTTGTCATTCCTGCATTAATATATATTCTTGGTCCAAGTCATTTAAAATCATCTCCTGCCTAGAATCCTGAATGAACAATACAGAAGTTAATATTTATGACAGATGCTCTCCTTTGTCTTGAAACACATCAGGCAGTCCTCAGCGTCTATCATTGTAACAGCGAGTGAAACTGACATTCCCCTCTATTGTGTGTCAGTCCATCATTAAGAAAACAATAGTTGAATTGTGGGTTCATTACACTTAATGGTGAATTACTCACTCTCGTGTCTTTGTTAGTTCGGAGCATCCCGAGTTTGGGTTCCTGCGGGGAGACCGAGAGCCCACTGATGTGACATATATTTCACTGTGGGGGAGGAGGCCCGTCAGAAAATAATCTGGTTAGAGAGAGAATGCTCATGACAAAAGGAGGAAGAGCAGCCAAGGCATTGTGCTCTGGCACATCCATGGTGATGTGTACGTTCATCTTTGATGTTAGCATCTTTTAGAGTGCAAAGAAATGGATTTAGGTCACGCTGAGTGATTTAGCCAGTTGGAGAACATGTCGGCTCCTTTATTTGTGCTTTCTGGCTTTCTTGGTGAAAGATATTTTTGATTTTTCAACAGTGTGGAGGACTTATTGCGGACTCTGCATTTTGATGGCTGCAGTATTTGCCATGTCTAAGCTGACAATGTTGGCTAAGAAAAAAAAACAATCAATGAAATTTTTCAGGTACCTGTACTTCACATGAGTATTTACTTTTCTAGCAACTTTTTACTTTCACTCCTGACATTTTTTCATAAATATCTGTGTCTGTTCTTTTCTATTCTGTTTTCAAACCAGGCTCATTACTTTAGTTGTTAGGTTAGTTTAGTTTAGTTTAGTTTTGCGTCACTGAGCACTCCCTTCTCAACATTGAGACCAGTTGCAACAAAAATGGTACAATAACACATAGACAGTTCCTAAGTTAATCCCTTTCAGTCAGACAACTCACATTTTAAAATGTTAATTGCAGCAGCAGATCATAGTTATAGATTGGCATCTAGGCTCCGACCTCATCCCTCCACAGATTATGTTTACATAGAGATACTGAGGAGTGATGAACAAATATGTTAAACCCCCTGTTGGATCTTGCAGGTGGATGCTGGGATGGTGGGGCTGAAAGAACAGGCAGCGACACTGATGCAAGGCAGCAGTGGCATTGGCTGGCAGAGAGAGAGATGGGAGGTTTTAGCAGTTTAAATATTGACCGCCAGATTAGAAGAGTGTGTTTGGTATGTACTACAGAGAGTTAGGCCTGTCACAATGATAGTCGTAACAAGATGATGTAAAAGATGTAAAAAAATAAAAAAATAAAAAAAACACATAAAAGATGGAACAATATATAAAAAAAACACATAAAAGACTTTAAAAGACAAAAACAATGAGAAAGATGTAACAAGACAAAAAACATGTAAGAGACCTACCGAGACAAAAAATGACATAAAAGATATAACAAGGTGAAAAATCACATAAAAGATGTAAAAAGATCAAAATAATGTAAAAGATGTAGCAAGACGAAGAGAGCTATTTTTTACTTTTATACTTGAGTCCAATTCAGAGTTTGTACTTTTTCACTTATACTTGAGTAAAGAAGGTGACTCAGTATGTCTTTTTTTTTTATACAAGTAGCTGTACTTCTACTTGAGAACAGAATGTGTGTACATTTGCCACCTCTGCTCTTTTCAGCTGCTAAGCTGTGATTCCCCACCTCACCCTGTGCAGCTCACACGCCTTTGTAAAAACTTGGCCTCTGTGCCTGCCAGTTTGTGTGTCCATGTTTGTGTTTGTGTGTGTGTCTTTGACAGCCATTTTCTCAGCCGCTTCCTTGCCTCTGATTCTCTGTTGGCATGGTGAGCGAGCAGCGGGAAGCCTTCACTCCAATTTGCCATCGTTTGTCATCACTTGCCCCTGTGACACAGACACACACACACACACACGCACACACACACCATCGTCTACTTTCTAAGGCATGCCGACACTGGCGACCCTTTGACTGAAATTCTGGTCTCCCCTCTGCTCCCCATAGCTCCGCACTGCCATCTGTGATTTAAACATATGGGGCGGTTTAAGTTGATCTTTTTCATTATTTTTGTAAATCAGCAGCTGTTACCGACGCAAAAGTGAGAGATGCCACAGCACAGCTCTGCCCACTAAGGTGTCTTTTGTTGAGGGTCTTTTTTTTCATGCCTGCCTATTGTGGCAGCTTTTAAATAAAAAGAAGTTGCACTGCAGTATTTGCATTACTTTGACTGCACTTTTTAAAGGACAGAGACAGCATGCTGGCTAAGGCGGTGTTGATAAGGATCAGTTGGCAGCCATCAGATTGATGGACACGTTTGTGCTGATACCCTTTAGATTGTCAAGTTTCACTTGTTAATTAAATCCAAAATTCAGACAATTTGTTGTTAGATTTTGTTGAAACTTACAGAGGTTTAAAGTTTGGATGAAATAAAAAAAAAAGCCTGTTTAACCCTTTTAGGTCACATCCTCAGTCATATGGTGTCCTTTTGCAGTGACACGTGTTGTGTATGACTTGTGTCTATGTTGGCTTGAACCCACCAATTTCAACCAATCTAACATTAACTTTTAGCAGCACAGAGCTAAGGTTCATTTGTTAGTTAGCTAGCAAAAGCATGGTAAGGGTTGTGTCTGGAAGAACCCGAGATTTGTGAGATTTGAAAAAAAAATTGATTGTTCTGTAATTGATTCTGCTTCTGTAATTTAGGGGTTCCCACACATATTCATGTCACGGACCCCCACAATAGACGCACCTTGTACCATTGACCCCCAATTTTAGAGGACTTTGTCTCAAAGAACCCCCTCTGAGTATTTTTTTAATTTCTAGCTTTGGAGATATAAGTCTTCATGGTCAATCAGTGATCAGGGATCACCATAAACTGCAGTTAATCAAAGTGGCAAACTGTATTCCTCCTCTTTTTGTTTTAAAAAAAAGTGATAAAAGTTAAAACATTCTATTCCTCCTTTTACTGGGGATCACCTACATCCCACTCAAGGACCTCTGTTGGTCCCCAGACCTCAGTTTGAAAACCATTACTGTAGATAATTCTGAGTAACAGGGACTTAGAAGGAGAGACTGTTACTGGATTTTCTAGATGGAAATGTTTAATGGTGTTAGTGCCACCAATGAAATTGCATTCACTATTGTGCTGGAAACCAAACAAAGGAAGAAGACAGAACTACGAAAAACTTAATGCATTGCAAGATACCACTATTGTTAACTGAGAAGAAATGCTTTTTGTAATTTGAGCGAACAAACCCTTCAGCAGATACATGATGCAAGATGCATAAGTTCTTATTGTTTCCTCTGCCACCATAGTTTTGATGGTTTAAACTAACTGGAGTGCTTTTATGTCCCACAGCACAGTGGTTAAATAATGAGGCACAAGCATGATTTGATCAACCCCTCCGGCTCTGTATTTAATTGTGCATTTGAAGCTTGTAGGGATCTTACATTTGACGATAGTAATTAAGGACAAGGCAAAGGTCTCATTAAGCAAATTACCTTGTTGCAGAGAAGTCGGGGGTTAAAAGCCTTCGCCGGCTGAGCTGTCATTCCTCTTCATCATCAAGGATCATCAGACCACTGGGAGAGGTTTCAGCGTCTGATTTCATCACACATTTATTTCATTCTATCGTTCATTTGCACTTCATTTTACAAGCATCTGCACTACTGGGTTCAAACACTCAGATTTATGCATCAGATCAAAGCATCTTTGTGTTCTGGAAACCTAATAGGGCACATGAAATTTATATATGTGCTTTAGCCTCCATGTCAAGGGAAGAAGGTCAGATTTCTCTCATTTTGTTCCACTAAGTTTAACAACAATAAGACACCCTAACTGGTCATAAATCCAACCCAGGCATCCCATGGTGTAGATTCATTTTGTTGATGGATGATGGTGGAGCGGACTCAGGAGGGAAGTTGGAAGTGGATTCTATCTATTATTTTGGGCCCTGTGTCCTGGCTGGTCGCTGGCATGGTCAGTCGGTGCTCCTGCCTGTTGGGGAGGCCGAGCCAGAACCCTGCAATGGTCAGTAAGTGTGTTGACGTGAGGGCTCGATGCCATCTGGGCACATGGATTGACGAGATGACGGCCATAACTCTCTATAGAGTTCAGATGGACAGGAAGATGTCCCTCGTCCCTGCTGTGGTGGCGGCACCAAACCCCAGTGCGAAAGATGAATGGTTTCCAGTCCTATGCACCATCACCCCTGGTTTCCCACATGCAGACCAGAAAGTGTGGAAACAGAGCGGATTTTCATTATGATTCTACTTTCACATTCACAAAGCAACCTGGCTATTGGCCATAAACTCATTATGGTGTAATTCGGCTTTCATTTCCTGCCATCCAGGTCCAATATTACCACCTGCCAAGTGCCAAATGCTGGTAAAATTTGCTTTTGGCTGATAAATGAGTGAGGTTCCACTGCCACACTGGTTTTTAAGTTTCTGAGATCATAATATTGAGAGACATTGTTGATGTAAAGTGGATACAAACGCTTAGACTTGTGAAATTAATTTTTACTCTGAAGTATCAACAATTGCTGCAAAGGTTAATTACATTAAATGGCACCACTTGTCAGCTGAAATACAGCAATATTCTCTTTACAATGTTGAGAAAAAGTAACCCACACAGATGGGACGGACATGGACAAGGACATGACTAGTGTTCCAATTTCAAATTAAAAGTCTTTTTGAAGTGCTTACATCATGGGGTTCCTAAACTTTTTCAACTCAAAAGACCAAAATGAAAATTTGGTGTCCCTTCGAGATCCAATCCTTCAAAAATACTTGATGAATTGCCACAATATCTATTTATAAACTAATGATAAAGAACACATTGACACAAACAAACACACAGAGACTTGTGTACATATGGTAGTAGGGGGCCTGTCATTGGCTTAATGTCCCCGTGCTCCTTACTCTACTCCTGCCTATCACTACTGAGTGCCTCACCCAAGCCCTTACCCTAACCTAAACCTAATTCTAATCTTAACTCGAAACCAATTCTACTGGACCCCATGAATATAGTTAAACAAGCATGCACACACACTTTCTGACATTTGTTCGACATAGAAACTGACACACATACCCACTCAACAAAGGCAAACATAACACACATATTACCGACTCTTCCACTGTCAAAACAATGTTTGGCAACTCTGCTGTCTAATCCACATAAGGGACAAGCCCACAATTCAAGGACAGAATGTCATAATGTCATTTGTGGTTAGCAAATTAACATTAACTAAAACACATGAAATGTGTTACACAGCAAAAAGGAACACTTTTCCTTTATTTTAATTAGGAAAATTAATTCACATCATAGCACTATCATGTACTTTATCCTATAAGTTGGAGACCCAACAAAAATGGGTCTATGACGCATTTTTGGGTCACAAACCCCTCTAACTATTTTATTTTTTACTTGATTTGTTGCATTTGATTGTTAGTCAATCAGATCAAGCAAATTTCTGCTGTTTAAGGCATGTCTGGTGTTGTAAAACCACTTTGAAAAAAAGCAAACACTGGTGAAAACATCATTTGCAAATTAATGATTTTAAAGTTAAACCTGGACGGTATTTCAGTAAAATAAACAATTAGGTATTCAAGTTGCTACTCTTCCATGATATCTTGCCTGTGGCTAAAGGAGTCCAACAATGGGAAACAAAAAGAAACAAAAAACTACAAAAAAAAAAAACAAATAAAAAAAAACAAAGAAAGGTGTAATGATAAAGTG
>JAJHUR010083317.1:0-20927 GCA_027495735.1 Lutjanus campechanus | reverse complement strand
GGGGGCCTGTCATTGGCTTAATGTCCCCGTGCTCCTTACTCTACTCCTGCCTATCACTACTGAGTGCCTCACCCAAGCCCTTACCCTAACCTAAACCTAATTCTAATCTTAACTCGAAACCAATTCTACTGGACCCCATGAATATAGTTAAACAAGCATGCACACACACTTTCTGACATTTGTTCGACATAGAAACTGACACACATACCCACTCAACAAAGGCAAACATAACACACATATTACCGACTCTTCCACTGTCAAAACAATGTTTGGCAACTCTGCTGTCTAATCCACATAAGGGACAAGCCCACAATTCAAGGACAGAATGTCATAATGTCATTTGTGGTTAGCAAATTAACATTAACTAAAACACATGAAATGTGTTACACAGCAAAAAGGAACACTTTTCCTTTATTTTAATTAGGAAAATTAATTCACATCATAGCACTATCATGTACTTTACCCTATAAGTTGGAGACCCAACGAAAAATGGGTCTATGACACATTTTTGGGTCACAAACCCCTCTAACTATTTTATTTTTTACTTGATTTGTTGCATTTGATTGTTAGTCAATCAGATCAAGCAAATTTCTGCTGTTTAAGGCATGTCTGGTGTTGTAAAACCACTTTGAAAAAAAGCAAACACTGGTGAAAACATCATTTGCAAATTAATCATTTTAAAGTTAAACCTGGACGGTATTTCAGTAAAATAAGCAATTAGGTATTCAAGTTGCTACCCTTCCATGATATCTTGCCTGTGGCTAAAGGAGTCCAACAATGGGAAACAAAAAGAAACAAAAAACTACAAAAAAACAAATAAAAAAAAACAAAGAAAGGTGTAATGATAAAGTGGTCACAATGACAAATACTGCACAAAACCATTGTTTTTGTATACATAAGAATAGTCCTCTGATGTGGAGTAGGTGTGTTATGTAGGCAGTGAAATCCAAAGAGGAGTATTTTGTCCACCCATGCCATAATGAGTGAGGCAGCTTGGAATCTAGCAAACATGTTTAACCAAGTTATTGTAACCAAGTTACACTGTGTTCAACCCAAAACCTGGTTATGTGAATTATGGGGTGAAGGTAGGTTGTGTGAGCTATATATAATATGTAGTCAGTGAATAATGCTTTAGCTCAGCTTGTGATATAGGAGAAGTTAGGAATGTAGGATATCTGGGTTGTAGATCAGTGCTGCTCCTGCAACAGAAACCTCCTTACTCAACAGTCCCATTTAAGAGTTGCCGATTACATCTCTGGACATACCAGTTACAATTAGATGTATGTCACTGATTAGCTAACGACAAGTGGTAAAAGTAAGCGATACTTCATACTGGATGCACCACTTAGCATTCCCGATGGAACGCTTTAATTGGTTATGATATGTTCATCTTAATGCCCTTTAAAACACCTCTAAACTCTCCACATCCTGTACAACAAAGGTAAAGCTTTTTATGGAGAGGGGAAAAAAATAGTTAGAGGAGTTGACTTAAGCACATATTGTGATCAACTTGGCCTTCATTTTTTCCTGTTTAAAAAACAAATTTTTGCTCTTGACTTAGATATTTGAGTACTGCCAAATGTGTGTCAGCGTCCCAAAAGAATGAAGTAATGAAAAATAATCTTGGGACATTGTCAAAGACTGTCAAAAAACTTAATTGTGTTTATTAATCAGTTCCCAGGCTGGGAACAAAATGTTGAAGAAAGTATTCATTGCAAGGACACGTGTATATGCCAGTAATTCTGAGAGACTTTTGTACGATAAGAGACACTTTTAATTCACTCTCTTCTTATATTTCTTCTCCTAAAACTTATTTTCTGTGATCTGTTCTCAGTACAATTACTAATCACCTAATGTTTTATTTACATCCCAAAGTAATGAGAACAAAATCATTATACAGTAGATTAAAGCAGTGGAACCCTTAAAAATGGAAAAAAAAAATAAACGTCAGTCCCATTCCAACTGTTTTGTAAAACTGGACATAGGAAAACCTTGGTATTTTGCAAGAAACAAAAGTATAGAAAGTACAGAGAGCAGCAAGACCTCAAGGAATCACTGAAACTTGCTGTACCCAAATCTAACCAGGTACTGTAGTTTTGGTGCCTAAAGTTAACCAAACTGCAACCTTTTCACACCATTATCCACATTATGATGAAGGTACAGAATGACGAAGGTCCAGTATGCCTGTCGCTGGTACTCTCCAATGGTCGTATATGTTTTTTAGAATGTCATTGGAAATTGACCTATTCAGTTATTTAGGTATGATGAGGTGTTGGCACATCCACCAAGCTGTCACTCCCCATGAAATGTTCTACTATATATATCTACAATATTGGTGCATTCATTATTTACAATAAATATACTTGCATGACAGATGCCAGGTGTGATTGGTAACTATGCCAATTTTTCACACCTCTTCCAGGCAACAGTACATTTATTTTAACTTCACACTACACCATACCTGCCCCTCCTTCTCTGCCAGCTATCCCATCGAAAGAAGTGGGGTCAAATGTGAAAGTGGCCAAAAATTAATGGCTAGCAAATTCTGGTCTGACTGCACCTTAAGTAGAGGTCTAATCAGACAGATTTCCTGAAAACACCTGTGTGAGCCTTTAAAAATATCCCTCAGTTGCTTCACACTTGCCGTGCCGTGCTGTACCAAGTCAGAAGTGGTTTCACAAAGCAATGTAACAGGGTTTAATTGCGAGCTAGCAAAGAGTGTGTTTACAGGTCACATGCTTCAGAGTGGCTTCATGATCAGGGGCAGAATCAGCTGCAACCCCAAACAGACCAGCAGCTATTACAGGTTCTGTGGAGTTAATACAGGAATCAGCAATAATAGCTACCGTGTTACACTACAGAATGAATGCTAATGCAACCTCAGATAGGCCAAGGGGTTTTGACAGTCATGACTCTCATTGTTCTTACACGATACATACTTTCTCTTTTCTTTTTGTTCTACCTTTTCTCAGTATCCCCTCAGTGCTAACTCTATTGTCATAGGAATTGTCAGGGTGCTTCAGTCTTGACCCTCTCTGCCCTCATGTGTAATTCTGGTGATCTATGAGTTTAACCTTCTTAAAGTGTGGCATCCATTTTACATTGCTCTGCCTCAGAGTGTCAGCTAAATTCCTGTAATGTAAATGAGATGAAAAAAAAAATCCTCTGCATCACACTCCTCCACAGAACCGGTGCTTGTTACCCATTATTCATATGCTCAAAACATTACAGATCTGGGATGCTAATGTAGTCTCATAGCCTCTGCCCAGTGTTTGAGCCTTCACACTCATACTTCGCCGGGGCCTTGATTAAATTTGTTGCCCCAGCCATCCGCCTGCCGGCTGCCAGATGACTGTGAATATGAATGAGACTCTAACATTGAGTGTTGCGAGGCTCTGTCCTTGCTTTTCCTTTCTTGTTGGCTCATTATCCTGGTTGGCTCCCTCCTTAACTTCTTTTCACTCTACTGTCTCCTCTCTCCCTGCTGAACTTGTCAGCACTAACTTCCACACATCGATGAAACACACATCAGCACACATACAAACATGCTGACAGACCAAACCACAGAGGTGGTGCCTTTCCTCTTTTTTGTGTATAATTTTGGGAAAAAAATAAATGAAATATTTTCAAGAGCACGCACCCGACAAACTGGAAAATATCTCTGACTGTCACTGAGTGTTGACAATTTTGACTGTCTTAGAAATAAAGGTTCCAGAAGAACCCTTTTTTAAAGACAGGGTTTGTCAAGAGTTCTTTGTAAGACCAGGGTTCCAATAAAAACACTTTAAGACAGCTGGTTTTGGAAGACAGAGTTCTTTGTACCATAATATAAAAAGGTTCTCAGTAGAACCACCAGGGTGTGTTCTAGATAAAAGCCTTGGAATATATAACGGCTCTTGGTAGAACCTCCTGGGTGGGTTCATGTTAGCACCCTTACAAAGTGGAAAGGTTTTGGACAGAAGGTTCAGGGTGAAACAAATAGACCATGGAAGGGTTCTCTGTAGAATCTCTCATAGGGGATTCCGGATGGAACCATTCAGAAATGGTTCTAGGTACAGTATGACCTATTATGTTGGGTTATAGGTAGAATTCTCTGAAAGGGTTCAATTGGGAACCTTTAAAATGGTCTATCAGGGACAAAAAAGGCTCTACCTATTATTTTTTAGAGTGAATAGTGTTTGACAATTAGCCTGTTATAACCTGCATTAGGCAGCTTTGCACACCAGTGACTCAAAATAACAGCAGGATGTAATTGAAAAATGTAAACTTCAGTACATTAAATGTGATGACAGGAGACAGCTAACATACTTGTCAGTTCCGAAAGCTTGTAGCAGAAGGGACAATAGAGGTAAAATACCTCAGGTTTGTGAGACCAGCCATCTTCTGGATGAAGCACTCGCTTCTTAGCACTCTCAAGCACTCATTTATCTCTCTTTATAGGTGAGGAGTTAGATACATGGGGCACTCTTTTTCATTTGCAGAGCCTGTTTGTGATTTAGGCTTCCAAGACACCTGCATTATTCTTTAAATCAAATGGTGCAGCTCTAACTCATTTCAGTTATAAGGACAACCCTAAACTCTCAACTTTCAGCCATAAAATAGAAATACACAAGACTGTTTTATTGATTTCTGGTGGAAAGCTTTGTACTGAATGAGCATTTTGGTGGTGTTATATATTGCAAATCCTATCACCTGTCAATAACAGTGTGCAACCTCAAACAGACATTTAAGTTTCTAAAGTTCCTTTCTTGAGGTACCCACATTGTCTCTTGCCCACCAACAGTTCTAGTTTGTTTTGCTATTAAAGGTCCAGTGAGTAAGATTTAGGGGGGGGGCAGAAAATGGAATATAATAGCCATAAGTATGTTTTAATTAGTGTATAATCACCTCATAATAAAAATTGTTGTATGTATGCTACCTTAGAATTAGCCTTTTATATCTACAGAGGACACAGGTCCTCCTCCACAGAGTCATGTTTCTACAGCAGCCCAAAATGGACAAATCTAATACTGGCTCCAGTTTTGTGGCCAACTTTGGTTCTCCTATGAGTATTTTCCATTGGCACTTTTGGCTGTGCCGCGTCAAACCATGTCGCACTGATTTTGATTTTATACCCGACCTGCCTCCAAGTGGCTTGTGGTGAAAACTCGCCTATTGCAGCCAGCCTGTGATGACACCCCCCCCCCCCTTCTCAGTCTCAGGCAAGCGTGTGTTGCAAGAGAGAAAGAAAGGAATTTTTAAGTGTCTGTGTGTTCTGCACTCAGTATTTTTGTAGCTTCTAAATGAATCTCTGTGCTTTTAAGTTTCTGTCCTGCATTGCTGTTTGTACCTCAGGAATCTGCTTTATTTTACTGTTTCATGTTTGATTTCAGTTAGTGCTAATAAAAAAAGACAGCATTTCCTTCATAATAAATAACAAAATTAGTGGGAACTTTTATTGTGAAGAAAGTATAGGATAAGCGTTTCTTTGTTGTTAATTGCATAGTTTCCAATGCAACAGTACTACCAGATCTGAGACAAAGATCTTGTCTCTGATCTAGTCCAGGTTTTATAACAGCAAATGTTAAAGCTATAATCAGTAATGTATGCATATAAAAATGACATGGACTGCAAATGAAAGCTTTTGTTAGTGAAGACTGTCAGCGACTGAAAAATGTATCTTTGTTCCTGTCCATAAATAAAACTTGGCTGCAAATCTATAATATAGTCATACACAAACAAACACATACACACATATGTGTGGGGCCCTACTAGCCTTTCCTTGTCAGTGGGGTCTCTGTCAGTATTGACAGGCTGTAGTTCTGGACTGACTACAGACAGACAAACTCAGGGAGGGGAGGAGACGCCTGGCTCTGCCAAGCGCCAGGGCTGGACAGCCCTCCAAGGTCCTGGGGTGTGAGAAAGTCCTGTGTGGCATCCCTGGAAACAAATCCAATGTGCAGTAGCAGCCATCTAAGTGGCTCTACTTTGAATTCATCATTTTTGGCAATTTGTCCCGTCTAAATAATAAAAGTTAAACAAACAGAAAAGTCTTAGTGGGATGAAAATTGTCCAAACTGAATAAACATGTGTGCGGTAATGATTTGATTTATTAAATGATTTGCATTAGCAAGAAATAGGCAGCAATTGTGACTCTAAGCACTTTGATTGTTCATCAACAGTTATACTAAAATATGCCTAATGCGGTTGATTTTAGCAACTTCAAAAGCAAACATCTAACTCTTTTATTTAACTTGTCAGGGCATGATTTTTACTCCCTGTTTAGACTCACAAGTCAGTAAATGCTTCGCTCAACAGAGACTGAGGACAAACTCCCAGCTTTTGTTGCTGAAACTGCGTGGAAACAATTAAAATTCTCTGCCAGGCAACCTGAAAAGAATACCTGGATGTAACCCCTTTTTAATCACCAACATTTAAGTGACCTTTGGCCTTTGACCACCAAACTCTAAACAATTCACCCTTGAGTCCAATTGGATGTTTGTACCAAATTTGAAGAAATTCCCACCAAGCATTTCTGATAAATTGTGTTCATGAGAATGGGATGGACTTGACTGTCACTAGTATAGAGACATAAAAAAGGGTTTTCAAAAATTGTGAACCACAGACATTCTCCAACATATAGCATAACATACATGAATGTGCAAAAAAAAAATAAAAAATAGGCTGATGGATCCAATGGAAATATGGGATTAGCTGGCTGACAAGGTCCAGGTCCATTGATTACACACACATGCAAGCACACACACATGCATACATGCAAGAGACTGCATGATCCCCTCTAGGCTTGTGCCTGATTGGAAAAACTGCATTATAGAACCAATCCAGGGCATGTCCTTGAAAAAATGTAAGTGGTGTAGGTTTGTTAAGCCATTCATATCATTGTTCAAGCAACTAACTTACATTTAGAAATCCCCAGATGATCAGTAGGCAGCAAGAGCTCTGATTGTCGGGTATTGTGAGACTACTCCCTGCCCACGTGATGTACTCAGTGCTTTCAACTGTAGCCGTTAACAGTGGGTTTGTGTTTGTGTGACCCAGTGATATTTCAATATGATAAACTGTTCTGAGGTTGAGGTCAACATACAGTAGCACCCATAAATATGTACACATTTAATGTCATGTATATATACTGTAGAGCAACATGATACAGGCTTCATCTGGTTTGTTCATCATAATAAATTATACATCAGTATCCTGTTTAAAACCTGTCAGTGTGTGGTAGAATATGTCTATTATTGTGTGGACGCATGCATAGTCTGTCTGAAATCTTCACATTGATTCTTTGTCAATAGACATCACCTGGTTCAAGGTGACTCTGGTCGCAGATAAAATGATGAGATGAACTGCTTGACGTGCAAGGAAAATGCTAACCACACTCTGAGAAATAACAGTTTTAACTAGAACCGTAAAGTGTTATTCGGCTTGTCCCCATGGGAGAACCCTTTTTGGTTTCTGGTAGAGGCTTTTATAAAGAGGGTTCTTCCAAGAATCCAACACTAAGGTTTATACCTAGAACCATTTGTGACAGCTTTCACCCAGAAACTCCTATAAGAGGTTTTAAAGGAGAACACTTACATAGTTTAATGGTTCTACCCAGAACCCTCTCTGGGGGTTCTATCCAGAATCTTTCCACTTTGTAATGGTGCTAACAAGTGTCCACACAGGGTTCTTTTTTCACCAAGAACACTTTTACATTACAAGGTTTTCATGTAGAACCTAGTCAGGGGGTTCACCAAGAACCCTTTTATATTCCATGGGTTTTATCTGGAACCCACCCAGGGGTTGTACTGAGAACCCCCCCCCCCTTGATGAAATTCTCCAAAAAGGGTTATGTGGGTGAAAAAGGTTCTTAATGGATCCTTTGGTCTTGCAAAGAACCCTTGACAAACCTTTCCTCAGGTTCCTCAGAAGTAAATGTTTCTGGGTAGAATCTCAGTCCTTCACGAAGAACCCTTTTGGAACCCTTATGTCTCAGAGTGCAGAGAGTTGGCAAGAGCAAGAAAAGAGGACCATTATTAATGTGATCGAGGTCCAGATGAGATACCAGTCATAAAATGGTCAGCCCTGCATAGCGGGTATATATTGGATGAATAGTTAGAAGGTCAAAGGACAAGTCAACCACATATTAGTTTCAACCTAGTCCTCATTGTATGATATTGGTTAAAAGGCCATGCAGGCTTCCCGTGGCTCAGTGCCACACATGCTGTAACTGTTAAGGAAACTACAGGAGGAGTTACCTCCAGCTCCAAGAGGCCTCCGGGGATCAGGTCTTAGTCTGCCCACATAGAACGAGGGAACACCATAAACCTAAAAGGATAACAAATGAGACAACATAGGCAAGGATTTATGGAGTGCTGAAACCCTCCCCACCATACTGTTTCTTCACAAAAACCCACCATGCTGGATGGAGAGATGAAAAATAGCAGGGTGCTCTGGAAGGTGAGAGATACAGAAAATGGAGCGAGAAGGATGGCCTGCCAGAACAAAAAAAAAAAGAAAAAGAAAAAAAAGAAAAGATTCCCTTGTAGTTTTGCCTATAAAGGGAAAAAAAAGAAGACAAGAGTGGGTGAGAGGAAACCGCTTTCCCTCAAACTCCTGAGCGCCGCTCCCTGCTCAACAGAATCCAGCTATTACCAATGTCAAAGTGCTTTCATGGGTCATTATGAGCCAGACATGTTGTCAGTGCCCTCAAGAGTCTCTGCTATTCGAGCTCTTCCAATTTACCTCAGAATTTATTGCTCAGGAAGGGACTAACATATACTTAATACAGATTGGAATGTCCCCCTACATTCAATAGACTTCCCAGACCTGATTGGATATTGTGTATCAGCTTTCTGGATTTGCATTTGGGAGTTTTTTTTTCCACAAGGTCTGGCAAAATCCTGCCTGCTACCACAACACTCTTGCCTCTTCTGGAGATCCCGTGTATTTATTCTGATGTAAAATTGGATAGCAGGTGTTCTCTTATCTCAAAGAAAATCCAGCCAGATACAAAGACACAGTTTAGGCCCGCATACCCAGAGCTTTTCATCATCTCCTAATTGGCCCATCTGCAGTCAAGACAGGCTGGACTCGCTTGAGCAACTTGCCTCATTGGGTTGTATCACTCCCGATGCCCTCTGCAGTCTTGAAATGACCCCTGTGTTCAGCACATGAGGTTTTTCTATTTCCATTTTTCAGAACCAAGCCTTTTCTGACTGAATCACTTTTGGAAGAAAGAGTCACAAAGGAGGATTCATAAAACTATACTTCTGATCAGACGACAGGCTTTAGGCAAGGTTATGATGACATAAATCTGCTATTGTCTAATTTACTGTTTTTAACTGAGGTTTCTGTGGTTGTGGCTCTGAGTGCACATATGAGCTGTCAGTGACTGATTTCACTGAAGCTCTACTGGAACATACCTGCAGGCATCCTGATGTGGATACAGTTGTTTCTGCCTGAAGATGGTCTTGTATGGAAATGAAAATAATAACTTATTCAAATTATGACTATGCCAGAGTCCAAAAATGACTAATTCAGTATCTGTAATAACAGAGACATAATATTTGGACAACAATAGGCATTGCATTTTTCAAATGTTACTTGACTCAGATTAGCAGCATGGTTCTAGTTGTGATATCTGTCTTGAAAACAGGCCAATCCCTGTGAAAACAATACTTAAGATGAAAAGCGAAGAACATTTTATAATCCTGACTTGATAAAGAGAATTTGATTCACTGCAAAACTGCAATATTACATTGTTATAATCTTTATAATTAATCAATGTTCCAAAAATGTAATTTGAACAATTTAAAGTAGAATTACCGCCTCACAGTTGTATGCCTCCATGAACCAGTCTACTTGCAGTTTACACACACACACTTGTCCATTTAAAATACTGTTTCATCTGGACTTTGACAACTAACAATGTGCTTCCTTGCCAACAAAAGTTTTGCAACAGTAAAATAATCAAGTAAACTTTCTCATCTCACTGATATGCACACTGTTGAACAGACAGTAAAATCATAAAAGTAAAAAACTAAATAAACATTGCAGAAGACTGTAAAAGATAATTGCTGAACTTAGCTCAACTCTTAATGCAGTGTACAGATGTTGTGATGCTACATCCTGATCTCTCCAGCAGGATACTGTCTCTGCTTGGTCAGAGTGGCATACATTTTGAAATTTCAGGCACGCTGACTTTCGTTTGTAGCTTGAAATATGTTCTCTGTTAATTAGCAGCATTAATGTGAGCTCCTACATCTCTGATCATCCGTCTTGTCAGTGTGGGCTGCAGAGACACTTTTTTCTTCTCAGAGATAGCTCTCAGATGTAGTGCTTTGATTTGTTCAGTTTTATCAAGCACTTGAGAGACTGACCTTGCAGTAAAAGCAAACTCCCCAACGGACACAGTCTGGTCTGAAGCCCTTGCCTCTTGCCAGCCTGTTCCCCAATGGGCTATATGGCTGCACTGGCAGCCAGATTGTCTTCACAGCTCCAGCCATTTTCCCATGTTGAGTCCTTTTGGTGTTTGGGAGTCTCCCACTTTATCTTTATCGATATCAAAGGTGGCTCCCTGCTCTGATCAATTTTCGCAGGAGCTCTTGATGCTTCTGGGCTAAAAGGAATCAATGGCGGTGCAAAAAGCCCTGTGTCTCCCGCTCTCACTGATTCTCTCTGCCTCACTCATTTCCTCAGTGAGGCTGAGCCTGATCTCCATTCAGACTGCCCTCCTAATCGCCTCATTTGAGAAAATGGAGCAATCGGGCCCATTTTCCGTGCTACTCCGCCATTGACGTTCAGACAGGGGTCCATGGAGCAATGCAAGACTCTATCGTCATTCTGTCTACCTCCATTCACCAGTGTTCATGGTCCTTCAAATCGACTGTGTGATTCACAATCCAATTTCTCAGCACACGATGGGAAATATATACATTTACAGGGCTAATTAGCCATTCCAGTAATTAAAGCCAATCACTATTGCAGCAGAATAGTTTTTAAATAAGCTAGCTGAGCATGGAGATTAAAGTTAAATACACCTTTTCATTCTTTGGCTTTAGCATTATATAGGCTGTGATGGTGCAGTGAAACTATTTGACCCGGGCAGTTTTAAATTTTTTGATTGATTATGTGTGCAGGGTCCATGCAGATGTCTGCATGTTCTATCTGTGGTAAAATCCTTTAAAACCTGACCCTAGCATGAATTCAGCATTGTCCACAGGCCAGGGAAGGGGATGCTGGGATAAAGATCTGAGGGGCCAGGGGGATGCACAAAGTGCCAGCATGAGGAGAATTTGATACTGAATCTAGAGCTGCTGCACAGTAGAGGAAATATAGGGGGCTTAGGGACCTGACAGAGACATAATTCAATATAGCCTCGGGAAAAGACGGAAGGTGAAAAAAATACACACACACACATGAGGAGCAGCTACACACTCCTCCGAGAGGCCGGTACCATTGAGCAAGACTTATGAGTATTCACAATTGGTTATCGGGGTCAAGCTGTACACTGCAGGATCCAAATTGTTGCAGTCAATGAAAAGCTGTCCAGTAGAGCTACACTTCTCTTCCTGCAGTGACAATAAGCTGCACGTCAAAGAACATGACTGATCGCTTTCACAGGCGCCTCTAAGGTTACCTCAGCGATAAAGGGTGTGATGAGCGAGCAGACACGCCGCTATCAGAGCTGTTGCTCCGGCAGAGTAAAGCCAATACAGTTCTGCCCAGTCCCTCTGCAGGCCAGATGGATCTACAATACAGGAAAAATCTGGTGCATTATGGATGAAGGAGAACAGAGCCGCCTGTCTGGCAGGGTCCAGCAACAGACTGTGTTGATGATAGGAAGACGTCCAAGAGATAAAATGTGCATTGTTTACCTGTCAAGCTGCCAGTGGATTCAAATGCAAAGGGTTAACACAAACTGTAATCAACATATTGACCACACAACTCACTCCAAAGTTTGTAGGTTCAAAGTTACAGCAAACAATAAAGTCATGGACTAGCAGCACTACAGCACCAATCAAATGATGTGTGTTTTATTTATGTTTTTGTCACCTTCCACTTGAACCTCATGCACACAATAGAAGCTCAGATGCATCACACGTTTCCTAGCAACCACAGGTGTGTCCTCAAGCTAAACTACTCTTTTTGTTTATTTTCCTTGTCCTCATTTGACATAGACATAAAACAAATAGACTGGGTTGCACCAACAAATATTAATTTAATCTAAGATTAGTTCTAATCAAAGTTTAGCAAAACTTGGTTTAAAATGAGTAAATCCAGATTCAAAATTAGGCAAAGCTTTGTTCCACAACTAAAACTAATCTCCATTTAGAAAATTCAAGTTTAGTTCTTTGAATCAAAATTTAACATTTTAATCAATGTTGAGATACTTGCTTACACAAATTTAAAAAACTGGAGTGCTGTTAGGACCTAGTATAAAAGACCATGGAAATTTTTTTACTTTCACCTGCTTCATATACATCATCAAGACTTTACATTTGCTAGGTAGCTAAAAAAAAAAAAAAAAAAGGAAGGAGGGGGGCATTATATTGTCTGCAAGCTAGCTAAAAAGCCAAAAAAGCATACTGTTTGCTAGCTAGGTTAAAGGGTGGATAGGGGTTACCTTTTTTGCTAGTTTGCTAAAAAGTTTAAAATGTTATGGCCTATTATTTGCAAACTATCTAAATTTAGAGAAAAACATATTGTTTGCTAGCTAGCTAAAAAGTTGATTTGCCTAGTAAGCTTACTCATGATAGCTCAGTGTGTAAAAACTGAACTGAGCTTTAAAAAGAGGTTTACTGTAAATTTACAATATCTGTGTGCGTGTGTGTTAAAGTTTAGAGCCTGATAAGGTATGATGGATATGATCACAGGCTAAAATAATTGAGTAATATTGCTAATGACGATGCCTCAAATGATTCCGCTGCATATGTTATTAGATCTGTTTAATAAAAAGGTTATTAATATTCATTTAGACATCTTCAGAGAGATGTTTTCAACACAAATATTTTTCTTTTCAAGCAGTGTTGTGACAGGCCAACAAAGACTCCTGCACACTCGCTGGTCCCCCTGATGTGACGGGTGAGAGGGGAGGATGGGGCACCAGTCAATCTCTCCCTCAATGGTACATCAGGCCCTTGCAGTGTTCAGTGGCACTTAAAAGTACAGCCCTGACCTTTCAACTGTGCTCTAATTACATTCATGTCCTGGGGTAGGCAGCAACCACAAAACAACCCGTCGTCTTTTATGAACTCACCACTGGGACATTGTCCCAGCCGCCCGTCACCTGGGATCTTGGCTGCCCCCAGCGATCCCCTCCTGCCGCTCCCCCAGTATGTTAACGGAGTGGGCCCAGTTCAGCAATGCCACGGTCCTTTCTGCAAAGGCATCTGGTTCCTTTCACACGTCAGCCATATTGGCTCAAAACGGGGCACCCTTACCCAACTGGGTTTTTGGAGGTTAGTGGGTGTCGGGGAGGCGAGCGGAGTGGGTTGGGAGGTGGTCAGCAGCCAACCCGTGTCAGGCCCCATCAGCACAGCATGGGCATCTATAAAGGCAGCCGACATCTTTCATGGCCAGCGGGCTTCTGAGGATCCAGGCTGGGATTTCTGCCCAGCCAAAAGCTTCCTGCTCCCGAAATGCTTCACTGCACCCACTTTCTTTTCTAATCTAGAGGGGCCTATGTGGTGGTGGGGTTGCTGGGGAGAGAACAACTCCAGAGGAGTGGATTTTCTGAGGCTGAATTGATTGACACTGAGGTTTTTGGTGATGAGCTGTAATGTAATTTTGTAGCTTTAGCCTCGACTTTCTATGTTCTGATGTGGTCAGCATAAAATGACTCAGTGCTTTATCAGCTATTAACTTTCTATGCATGATTTATAAAGCTCTGCACCATTATCAGTCAAAACAATGAGCGGATCACAGTTCCCCACCACAACAAGAACTGTTTCTAATTAGTGACATCTAAATAAGCGATTCTGTCGTTAGGGCGAGTTATGGCCAGCCGTTTCGGTTCACTTCATTTCATTGAAATGCTGGTGGCAGCGTGCTCCATCTCATAGTGTTATTTTTTTATGTCTGTCAAGACGCTGTGATCCGTGAAACTGGCAGCGATGGGTCCACACTGAGGAGTCACAGGGAGCCAACACAGATGGACTCTTCTATGAAAAGGTCAGATGGAGAAAATTGAGTGGAAGGTTTCTTACAGTTTCATCAAATGAGTAAAATTGGATTCTTGCAGCCGCATGCACGTAATAGATACCCCACAAGGTGTCGTCAAAGCAGGTGAAAAGAAGGGAAAAGAAGAGGAATGATGAGGCAGAGGGAGAGGGGCATAAAAAATTAGGCCAGGGCCGAGACGAAGAGATGAAGTTAACGGGGTCTGGGGCAAGAAGCAGAGAGAGGGAATTAATGTTAAAGAAGAAAGTGGACCTGATGGGAGAAATATAATTGGAAAAGATTTTTTGATGTTGTGCAGATGTTATGATGACCTACACCAACACCAAAAACTTGTGTTAAAAAACGACAGCTGAGACATGGTTGCAAACGCTGTTTTCTGAAGCATGTGCTTAACTTTTTGTGCTTCTGCACTGGTGACAGCTGTGGTCTGAAGCAATACATTATTGTCTGTCTGGCAAATTTCCACTTGGACACAAAGATGAACTGATGAGAATTTAGTGGTCAACAGTGAAGGTCAAGATGACCTCATATCCGTCCCATTCACGTCAATGAGATATCTCAGGAACGCCCAAAAGGAATTTCTTCAAATTTGGCACAAACGTCCATTTGGACTCAAGAATGAACAGATTGGAATTTGGGTGGTAGAAGATCACTGTGACCTCCCAAAACATGTTTTTAGTGATAACTCAAGAATTCATATGCTAATTGTGACAACATTTCATACAAATTTCTAAATGATCAACTGAAGACATTTCATATCCAAAAGGTCAAAGGCCAACACTTCACTGTGGCATCATAATGTTAATGTCCGGTCATTATTTAATGCCATAACACAGGAATAGTAAGGGAGATTGTGACCATATTTACATTTGTTTGGATACTGAATCACTGACACTAATCTTGGGTGCCTGACTTGAAATTTGGTTATTTTGTGTTTGTGTGTGTGTGTGTGTGTGTGTGTGTGTGTGTGTGTGTGTGTGTGTGTGTGTGTGTGTGTATGTGTGAAGCATCCATGTTTTAGAATTTGTAGCGTCTTTGCAGAAACATCAATATTTGAGGAAGTGTAGTCCACTACATGCTCATTGTCTTTGCTGATATTGAGCTTCAGGTAATTGTTGTTACAGCTTATGATGAAGCTCTCTATCAGTCCTCTGTAGAAATAGTCTCTAAGTGAGGACAGCATGTTTCTCATTGGAAACTGTTCACTGGAATCATACATGTTAATATAGCGATAACTTCCATTTCACCAAAAAATACACTTACTACCTTTTATTAAATTCCTTCAAAGTTTTTTTTACTACATATATTATTTGAGCCTGGAGAGACACTGATGTAAAATACAACTTCAGCGGTTGGTGAAGGCATAAAATCATGAGGTGATAAGTTTATCTTTTCTTTTAAATTGTTCTGTGCCCTAATGTTACATGTTGAACATTTTGAATTAACCATTATTTTCTTAAATGCTTGCATGGGTGCCCTGCCTCAACCATATTAAGAACTATAGCCTGTACCAGCGTTTGTTCCTTTTATCATCAGTACAGATATCCTATCAATCACCCACATTGTATTAAACATGACTTGGATCCCTTGTTAGCTCTTAACAATAGAAATTTAATACTTGATAGCCACAGGACGTGAAATACAGCCCCTGTCTCTCTTTCATGTTGCATCCCTATGCCTTCCTTTGGCAAGGGAGGATATCACATTTTTGGTGTGTGATATGAGACTTTGCTTAGAGGCTGCAATATTCTTTTGAAACATATTTTAATAGTACCCTGTGGATCTCAGGCTGAGTCCCTACGGCTGTGGAGAGAGGGAAAATCAGATCGTTTAGGAGGCCGGCCCAGCTAGAAACAAGGTTTATTGAACGGAGCAAAAGAAAATGCCTGAATTTATTGTATCAGCTGTTGTGGTGGTTGAAGGCCGGAATGGGTGCTTACTGGGAGCCAAACGTGCTAATCTTTGCCTCAAAGTCCTTTTCACAAATGCATTTATCTTTCTTATGGCATGAAGAGAAAAACTAACAGTTGCAGAGACAGTGAATACTTGCTATGGGCTATGTAAGCAGAGTACAGTATACAATTTTAACTGTAATTTATCTAAGGAGGAATTAAAGTGTGTGCATATATAGTTTGAGTCTTGGTGCTTTCCAGAGTTGGAAGAGCCTTAGTTAATGGGAAGAAAAGTCTGTTAATTAAGGCCCCTTTATGAAAACGCAATGAATATTAATAGAGAAGAGAAGCCATTTAAATCTGTGTTACCCCGAGTTTCCTTGCCGACACTCCCATAGTAAATTGCACCCGTTCATTATGTTATTTTCCCTATCAGCCGTTTCACTTGGGGAATCTCGACACATTGTTGTGGTGTTGCGGGAAAGAATGAAAATAGATTGTCGCTTAATTAATCAGAGACCACTTAATTACTTGACTTTACGGGCTTCCAAAGAAACCTGGTAAACACAAGGGAAACATCAAAATCTACTCACTTGCAGCTCTCTTAATGGAAGAATAATACCATAATCTCACTCATCACTAAAGAGTCACCATATATCAAGGTTTCTGAGGCTGCTGTGAGTAGTTTTAGTGCCTCCAGGCATAAATCAAAGCATTGTTTATGAAAAAAATTAAGAATTAGGGAAAAAGGAACTTTTGAGCTGTTAACAACAGCGCTATAATGCTCACAATGTCTGAAAGAAAATACACACATTTACTTAGACTGCCACAGTGTTTTAATTATGTTCCAGCTGCATTACAGAGAAGGTCTTAGGTTAGATAGGATGAATCTAAGATAGGCTTTTCCTCAATGTATTATTACAGAGGCAGATCTTAACTAACTTTAGGAATCCTATTTTATCTTACTTCTCCCCGTTTTATCTCAGGTTTGGTAAATGTTCAAACCAACATCACTTTTCCTTCTTTTTCTCATCTTGCCAAGCTTAACAATGGTATACATACTGAAACATATGTTGAAACATACAAAAAAATTGAGCAAAAACAATAATGGGCAATTAACTTCAAGATAGAGGAGTTACAAATTTTGGTGGGTACAGTTGTCTGACGGGTCAGCTAACCTTAGCTTTGCGGCTTAGCAGTGTGCTAACCCACAACTAGGCTATTTCAGCTGCTTTACAGCTGCTTTAGTTTCTACGGCCGTTTCCATGACAATGTGCGTCCATGAACGTCGGGGGTAGAGCCCGGGGTGGAGTATGAAGGGAGGGGTGGGTCTGTATTCGTTTACACTTCAAATCTCAACAACCTCTCTACTCGTTTTCTCCCACATCGCTAACTACACCTTTAATAGAAGCGAACATAATAGTTACAAGGCACACAATTCATCACATGTTAAATGACAACAATCAAATTTACCACCACCCTATCCAGACTGCATACATTAAATCAAGTGGGTCCCTATAACTAAATCCTACAGGCACCAAGAAATTATATCAGTAAAAATGCACATATTCAACAGGTTTCAGCATTTGCAGGTAAACCTAGCTTATAGAAATATATCAATATCAATAAACTTTAAATATACAACCCTCCACAATATTAAATACAATATACAACAAGGCCTCAAAAATCATGCAGCATGTGATTGGTTGCAGACTAACAACA
This sequence comes from Lutjanus campechanus, assembly GCA_027495735.1. NCBI lineage: Eukaryota > Metazoa > Chordata > Actinopteri > Lutjaniformes > Lutjanidae > Lutjanus > Lutjanus campechanus. The sequence goes on along the minus strand of JAJHUR010083317.1, from coordinate 3,150 downwards.
TTTCCCTATTTAAGATGGCTTCTACTTGACACAAACTGTCTGATAAAGGTCTAGTGCTGAAACATCGCAAAAAAAAAAAAAGTTAAATTGCAAGTTATACAGTGTGCAGGAATTCTTTTGCAGCCTTTTGGTTCACTCATCCCTCTCCTACATACCTGTCTCATCGAGGTAAATTTTAAAATGACCGCTTCACACCTTTATTTGATAATTGTATAAAAATCAAACTCTTGTTAGAGCTATTTTGTGCTGTGTTTCATCTGCTGTGCCTTATAAAGCTTATAGCCTACTCGTATGCTCAGCTTGTTGGGTTAGTGTTTTTATGCTCCTGTAATGCTCCTGTAATGTTCCTCACACCTCTAAACAAACTGGAAAAGTAGGACCGGAAAAACGCAACCCACCCATCGCTTGTCGGGACAGTGACAGCGTGTACACCCACTTAGTCTGTGTGTCTGCTTGTCTGGCAGTGTGTCACATTCCTGAGTGCACCCTAAGGTGGATCGGGAAGATGAGACGGACACACGAGGAGAGACGCGTTGAAAGACAAGACGGGAGGTTTGTGAATGGGACGCATTATCAAACTGAGATATGAAACCCATTCATGGTGATACCAGCTGCTGGGACATTAGTACATGTCACTGCCAAACACAGGTGCCCAGAATGTTACCGTTAGAAGTGTTTCTGTGCACGGCTCGATGATGGAAATGAAGGGTATGATGACGACAAGAGTGGCAGTGATAATAACATAGACACAGATGATATGATGATCACCAGGGCAGTGCAGTAATGATGTTGTTGCACTTGACTGTAACTGAAACAGCAGATGATTGATACCTACAACAGATAATTTGTACATTTAAAAATCAACCTCTGTCTGCTGACTTACTGCGGATATGAGTGTCAACTAAACCCTACATGCTTCCTTCTGAAGTGACTGTCTATCTATCTATAGTAACACTTTGCTTATTTTTACTCCCAAAGAACAGATGCAGAGATTTCTTCAAGGTTTAAATGAATGAAAAATGTTACAGTGAAACAAAGGTTTGTTGTGACATGTAATCACTGGAGATGTACAGATGAACAGCAGTGTCTGCCACAGACGTTGAAAAGTGTTAGGAACATCAGGGCTCAGATTATAAAACATTAAATGGTGTTCAACTTGTACAGTTTTAAGCAATGGGGGACTGGTATGAAGTCAAAGTAGATAATTATAGAGCGAGGGAAAAATTGCATAATAGCACTTCAAAGGGTTTAACCTATACCAATGTGACGACAATACAAAAATAATATCCAGTTAAACTACTGTTTCGGTGCTGCATACTTTTTCAACATTAGAGAAACAGAGAGTTTGTGAGTCAAGTTCAACTAATCATGACTCATTTTTAGGTTTAAATATCAATATCGGAGGGCATGAATTTAAAGGGACAGTTCACCCCAAAATTAAGTACATATTTGTCCTCTTACCTGTAGTGCTACTTATTTGTGTAGGGGTGGCCCTGTAAGTCAGTTGGTAGTGGAGTGTCCACCCCATGTATGAAGGTTGTTTGAAGATATCAGCTGTAGAGATGTATGTCTTCTCTCCAATATAATGGACCTAAATGGCACTCAGCCATTACAGTTAAAAAATTCAAAACTAGTGTCTCTTTCTAGAAATCATGACCCAGTTACACAATGTAATCCACAGACCTTGTTATGAGCAGTTTCATGTTGGAACTACTGCCTCTCTAGTAGAAAAGAAAATAGTTCCAGTAGATTCTGCTGCAGAAAGAAAATAGTTCTGACATGAAACTGCTTACAACAAGATCTGTGGAAGAGGTCATGATTGGAAAGAGACACTGGTTTTGAATTTTTCAAATGCATTTGAATAAAAAATATATACATTGAGGCTAATTATATCTGCAACTCACACCAAAAAAAATCTAGATGGATGAACAGCACTGCAGGCCAGGGGGAGAATATGTATTTTTGATTTTGGGGTGAACTGTCCCTTTAACTGGAGCTGCAATTAGGTTATTTGCATTTATTTATCCATATTAATTTTAACAAACCCAAATCATTGATTTGATTGTTGTGTTCATTCGCATTCTTCTATTAAACTCAAATACCTCCCCTGTAAACCTCCTCCACTTTTGGGGCTGCCACAGGATAATTGATCATAGAAAAGTACAGTAGCTGGCTACACATTTTTTAAAAGTGCAGTAGCCTAATTTACAGCAGCCCAAACTGCATGATGTCAAAAAAGAAGAAAAAGGGAGGAGACATTAAAAACTACTTTAGTAAGCAGCACTGCACTATAAGTCACTACCTTACTAATGTAAAATCTGGCAAACAAGATGCAATGATCTGTTTGCAAAACTTAGGCTATTTCTTGGTGCAGGTTAGGTTTTATTTTCAGAATAGTTTTAACAAATCATGCTTTTGAAAGGTGTTGGGTACAAAATTGGCCATATGGATAAGTGGTGGGGATATATCCCCAGCATTTCCACTGCGTCTCACACACATACTGCACCACACACCAATGACCACCAACCAAGAATTGTGGAAAACAAAGAGGCTTGATTCTGGCATATTCACCACATTTGCATTTATTTACATGTACATTAACATGCTAAATGCTGTGAGTGTGAGCATCTATATGTGTGTGTGTGTGTGTGTGTTTGGTCGAGGAAGTTGCCTCCTCCTCTTTATTTCCATCAAAATAACCAGAGAACAGACAGTGCTCCGTCATCACGCATCACTATGAGCTAATAAAGGGACTTGAGGCCTCTCTGCCATGTATCATTAATGAGCTAACGCATGCTGCGCCACTGCTGCAGCTGTAAGCCAGCAGCCCAGACAGGGTGTGTGGGTGGAGGGTGCGGGCGGGCGGACGGGGGGGAGTTATAACACCTGCCTCGTAACTCGCCTGGGCTCTGTGTTGGCTCCGTTCCACGCTGGGGTCAGCTTGTCTGCTAATCTGCTAATATGGTGGATATAATTGCGATTGAATGGTCGGCGGCGTCGTGTGTCCAGGGGAAGCAGTTGTTCTTCCCCACTGCCAATGTTGTGATACCCAATCAGAGGTAATCAGCGCCATCGAACCGATCAGCCTAATGGAATCGGATGGGTTTTAATTCACACACCTGGCTGTTGTGTGCGTGTGTGTGCAGGGGG
>JAJHUR010083316.1:0-10355 GCA_027495735.1 Lutjanus campechanus | reverse complement strand
TGACCTTTTGTGTGCCGTTACCATCCGGCCAAACCTTCAGTTAGAAGAAATAAAATATCAAAGTCTGTTGGGCAGATTGCATTGGACCTCATTAAAGAACCACTTCTACCAGCAGATTCGTTCTTACGTGGCTTGTAAATGGGATTTAGGAGAGCTTGTTGGATTCAGAAATTTTTCTGAATTTGAATTTTCTCTACGATACAAACAAAACTTACGAGTGGTCCAGACTTGTCATACCTAGACCTGGCCTACTGGCCATATACTCACATGCAGGTTTATGAAGTCGCTGTCCAAGGGACCATGTTGCCTGACAGTGCAACATATTTTTTCATCCATTTCTGCCATTTTCATATCGAACCATTTCTTATTTATTTCACTGACAATATGACAGTCAGAGGATGCGTCATCAACATTACTCGTTTTTCCTGAGGGCTTCATCAACTTTAATTTCCAATTTCTTTTTACTCTTTGATGCCATTTTCATGCATAAACACTTCCCGGCATATAGAACAAGAAACATAGCCTTATATGTAATTATTGGAGTGTTAATTTAGTTAATTTACAAGTTTCATGCATGTGCACTCAAGTACACACAGGTGGATCATTTGACACGTGTATAGTAGTAGTTAGAAGCATTTGCTTAATCTGATGTGGCGTGTTTGTACGAGGCCATTGATAAGAATATGAAAATGTTCTTGCATGAGGCCTGATACCAGGCTGACAGCATGTGACACTCTGTTTCCATCTTCAGTCTGTCATTGCCTCCACTCTAACCAGTTTCTGTAAGGGAAGGTATTTCGATTTTTCCTAACCAATCACTAGAGACCAACATATACGGCGCACATCTCGACAACAGCGTTAGTCTCGCCTGTGGCCCTGATTGGCTAATCGTTAGTCACCCCGCGTTGCTCGCCGGATCGACTGCCTTTTCAGACAAGAAACTGCTGTTTCATATCATGATGCCAGACAAATCAGTCCACTCGATGGTGTGGGCGGATTTAAAGGTCTGGACCCAGGCAACGGATTGCAAGGAAATGTCAATAATATGACTCTGTCCTTTGTGGACTTTTTTTCTTGAACGACCACTGGGAGAATATTTCAACACCGCACACAAGATATATATATTTTTTTTAGCTGAACACATTTGTACTCCTCAAGGGTTGTATTTTAATATAGCTGTAGACAAACTTTAAATTAGCACTGCTAAACTATCAGGAAGTATGTCTAACACACTTGTGTTTGGGATGTAATGAAGTGTATGGGCCCTTATTATGAATTTAGACTTGTATTTTTAGATTTATTCTAAAAATTACTTCTTTCTTTTGAACGTTTGGGTCAAAACTCAGGAACTGCATTCCTGATTCTGTTCATCAAATTGTGCTTAATGTCAACCTGTCAGACGCCTAATGATCCAGCACATGAGGCAGTCAGACAGGAACATGTAACAACTTGCCATTCTTGACTCAGATTTACGGGCTAAGTGCACTCAAACACCCCTCCTATACCAAAGCCCTGCTCCATGCAAAACCAAACTGCAGCTAGGGGAATTAAAATACAACCCTTGAGGAGAACAAATGTGTGCAGCTAAAACAAAATATCTTGTGTGCAATGTTGAAATATTCTCCCAGTTGCTGTTCAAGAAAAGAAGTCATATTCTTGACTTTGATGCCTTACAGTGACATTTCACATAACATCTCCTCATGGCATCCCTGACACAGTGGAACAAACTCATTGTGACACAGCAGTCAGATCAATCTAGCACTGCAGTTCCATACCCAGAGCGTGTGTGAATGTGTCCGACTGTGTCCTTAGAAAGAGGAGGTGCTCTCCTCTTCCATCTGGGTAGCAAAGAGCAAAGTTTCCATACGCGATGAACTCTACTAAAACACTGTATCCATAAGTGTTGGAAAAATCATGTTTCTGGAGCAGCTATCCATCTGATTCTGTCATGAACCCCGTGAACACTTCACAGCAACACCAACAGAAGCTCAGCAATTACCCTGCAAGTCTCGACCTGAGATGTTTGTTTCCATCCCTCCGGGCAGTTCGACTTCCAGCTTCCAATGAAATCCTTGAGAAGGAACAGCAGTCACACTGTCGCCATTTTCTGCTGTGTCATTTTTTTCTCTGTTTGACAGCAATACTGGTGACTTAACCAATAAATAACTTGTAAACAACACAACCACAGTGAAGGCCTGCAGTAATAGGAGGCTTAATACAGTGTGTCTCTGCAGGCATGAGTGTGTGTTTATTTGGGAAAAGAGATCAACTTTCGCCTTCAAGTGATGGGAAACAATGTGGAAGGTAAACTAATTAATGGATGTCTGACACTGAAGGTTCATTTTGTCAAATCAAAAAACTTTTCACCTGAGCTGCTCAGACGGAAGTCGCTTTGCTATGGAAATACTCGCATGAATGATGATGTCCAAAACAAACTCTGCTTTGTTCCCTCAGCGAATCACATGACTGCTTCAGTTTGACACATAACCATTTTGACAAGTTGTAAACATCAGCTGTGTCTTTAAATTATGTTTACGTTTCGCGCAGTGTGCCAACTTTTTGGGAATTGGGATTTGTACATCATCCTTAGAAAATCTGCCATCTTATCTACTCCTGTTTGAATAATTGACTCAGCTATTTTGTGGTGTATACACAAGATTTACCCTGATCAAAGGCATGTGCTGAAAGTAAACGCTGACTCTCTTCCAGCACATCAATTAGTGCTACTGACTTATTTTTCTCTTTCACGTATGTCTATGTGCTTGCCTTATGTGTGTACTAGATGTACCAACGATTGGCAAGGGCATACAATTCATAATCAAACCTCCACTATTTGCCTTCCCACTCAGGGCACCTCGTCGCCACTGCCTCCACCCCCATCCTTGCTGTTTTGTGCTTTACTTTATGAAAAATAAAGTCATTATTTTGCACCAAGACTCATGAAGCTCCAATCCAACAGTCACCCACATGCACGCAAAGTCTGCTAAAACTAACTACAACAGTGCTACGAACTGGCTTGAGAGTGTTTATATTTTAATTTTCTCAATTTTGGTTTTGCCATATCTGGATATTTTGTCATTTTTCTTGTCTTACATTAGCTCATCATGTCCATTTTGATGAGGCATTTTCATTCCAACTCCGAGAGCTAATGTCGTATGAGGCCTTGTGCAAAAACTCAGCATGAGACTCACCTGCATCTCCTTCTCTCCGTACTTGGAGGGGTTCTTGCTGCCCTGGCTCTTTCTGCGCAGCTTCTTCAGTTCAGCTTGGCACTTCTCCAGACTCTCCCCTTTGCTCTTGTGTTCCATCTGGTATTTCTTCAGGGCAGCCTACGTGGGGCAACAGGCAGAGCACAAACACTAAATTAGGACCCCAAATTAAAAAGCCTGGATGAAACAGGGTGGGCCTTAGATGAGTAATTACGTAACACTACTGCCAACCTATTTCTGAGATTTTGTAGACTAATTTCTCACAAACAGCGAGTGGACTGAACTCATTTCACTGCAGTGTGAAAATCACCTTGCAGAGCCTTGAACACTTTGACTTTTAGATACATAATGCATCAGTAAATGTAATTTTTTGTTAAAGTGTCTCAGTGTGGCACTGCAGATTAGTGCCGCAACTAAGGATTTTTAAGATTAATCTGTCGATCATTTTCACCATTAATTGATTAGTTGTTTGGTCCATAAAATCTCAGAAAATGTTGATCACTGTTTCCAAAAGCCCCTGGTGACATCCTAGAATGTGTTGTTTTGTCCACAAGCCAAAGATATTCAGTCTACGGTCACAAAGAACAAAAGAAGGCTCAAATCAGAGAATTTGGAAACGTTTTCTTTTAAAAAAAAAAATGGCTCAAAATGATAAATAGATGATCAGTATAGGAGGAGGTTCATTCAATAGTTTACAATAAAAATGAATAATCGACTGATCGTTGCAGCTCAACTGCAGAAGCGAGCTCAGATAGAAAAGAAAGTCTCCCAAGTATCCTGCATCCATTGTTTAAAAACATTTTTTTTTTAAAAACAATGTGGCTTAAACAATATAGCTAACACTAATTTTAGCGAACACTACCATTAGCTACTGTTAGTTAATAAATGCTGTTAGCTAAAACTACCATTAGCTACAGGTAGCTAAGCAACTGAGTTTGAGAAGCTGAAAAATGATTCAAAACGAAGTTGGCAATTCATTTAGTGGTTCACAAACACATGGTTAATCAACCAGTCGTACTGCAGATGAAAGTTTTGCTTGGATTGTTTAAAAAAAAAACTCCTCACGAAGACTTTGACATCTGAAAACAATCTTTTTAATTAAAAGGAACAAGCAAAGTCACATGATTCTGATTATTTGTCTTCCTGATTTGATTTAGCAACAACAAAGCTCATGATTGTGTCTCTTAAAACATTCACTGAAATTGATTATGCATCTCAAGCAGTCTTCAAGTGGATTTTCTTTGCATGGTGAAAACAACAGAAATCAGTGGCAGCCTGCAGAGTTAAAAACTAATGTGTGATTTGTAGAACAAGCAAAGCGACCGGCCTAGTCCTTTTACAGGCAGTTTATTTATTTAATTCATTTAATTTGCTTATTTAATTATTTATTTATTGAGAATAACAACTTTGTTTCCGGGCTGTACCAGCTCTGTTGCTATAGTAACTGTGTCTAGTGTGACAAAGCTCATGTGGTTTCTCTACAAGGCAAAAATTGGCGCAGGAGAGCTCATGCATGAGGGTTCAACACCCACATTTGCATACTGTAAGACACCGAGGATGGAGGTAGGTATTCCTCTAGGTATCGTGTGGCTGAAAAGGAGCCGAATAAAGGCTGACGTTGTCACTGGAAGACCAGCAGTATGACACATGCAGTGTTTGGATTTCATAACAGAAATGGGTGGTATCAGATCTGCAGGTCTGAGCTTGACTGCACTCTTAGAAATAAGGGTTCCAAAAGGGTTCTTCCTGAAGGGCTGAGGTTCTGCCCAGAACCATTCGCTTCTGAAGAACCCTTGTTAGAAGAAACAGTTTATCGGGGGCTCTTTGTAAGACTGTGGGTTCCATTAAGAACCCTTTTCATCCAAAGATTGTTGAACTCCTTGAAGAACTCATCAAGGGTTCTTTGTACCACACTATAAAAGGGTTCTCAGTAGAAGCTCTTGGGTGGGTTCTAGATAAAAATCCTGGGATATAAAAAGGTTCTCAGTAAAACCCCTTGAATGTGTTTTAGGTAAAACCCTTGGAGTATAAAAAGGTTCTCTTTGTGTTGGGTTCTAAGTAGAATTCTCTGAAAGGGTGCAAAGTGGAACTTTTATAAAAGGTTCTACCAGGAACTAACAACTTTTAAATTTCATCAACTGCTGATTACTTTACCAAACCAGGAGCTTCTCTGAAATATTGATTTGTTCAATAAGGTTTCCACACAAAATGGATCAAATCATGCCTTCACACTGGTGTTGTTTAACCCAATAACAATGAATGACTCATCCTTTCATTCCCCAGAGTACAACCAATATGGGTCACTCTGCTATTCATATCTACGATTTAACTCCCAGAAACCGAGGCTCCCCAGTGGAAAATCCCCAACACACAGATCATACAGGGTAGTGATGGTTAGAGGAGACACAACTGGGTTCTGTGAAAAGTTTGCTTTTAGTTTTTAGGGTCAAACTTGGTAAATAAGATCATGTCCCTTTGGCGTCCGCCTCAGTGAGCTGGAACGTTCTTCCTAATTAATAAAGCACAAGCCTGTTGACTTTTGTTGCCAACACCTGTACGCACGATTCTCAATCACTGGCTACAACTGGAGACAGGTAATTAGTGTAATTAAATCTGATTAGAAACAGAGTGGACAGTCGATGAACTTTGGTATATGTGTGAGAATCTGACCATCGTTACAGCTCGTCTGCTGGGAATGCTCCTCTTCCTTGGTCATCTACAGGCTCTTTTTTTTTTTTTTTTGCATTTTACAATTATGCCTAAATGCTGACCTCTGTGTAATGACTGAAGAGTGTTGTAAAAACCCCCCGGTAAGTCATTATGTGAGACAAGAGAAAGAGAGGCAGAGACAGAGGGAGAACAGAGAGGGGGAGAGCTGCACCGCTGGGAACAGCGCACACACACTTGGAAAACAGCACGCTTTCCTTTGAGTCTTTTTGAACTCAGTCAAATTTTCGGATGATTAATTCACAAAGTCTGAAGCAAAATGACTGCTATTATCACTGCGGCAGATCTGTGGGAAATTCATTAAAAGTAATGGATGTTAAAACCTCAGGGATATGCCAGGATAGAAATGTCGGAGATGGTTGGTGCATCTGAACTAATGTAAGGAGCATGAAAGATGGTTGGTTTTATATGTCACTTCAGAGAGAAAACATAGATTTTGCATACACATTTTGCAAATGTGTATGCAGTCAGAGAGTTTAAATCAGATCTCTTGTGGTTTTCATTTGAACCCAACAATGCCACATCTGATTCGCTCCCTGATAGTTCAAGAGGACAGGAGCAGAAACTTCCTATTAAGCTAAGACAGGAAGAGTCTAAGATAGGAATTTTTTTCCCAATTTGGTCAAGGTGTTGTTACATCTGTAGAAAAATAGATGTAGAAAAAAGATGTTGAAAAAAATCAGGAAAAACAAGGCTAATTTTGGGAGATAAAGGAAAGATACTGGGCTAAAATAGAAAAAAAATCCCCACAGCATCCACTGGGTAAACACAATAAAAAAATACAGCTTGATCAAGTTAGCCAACACTACTGTTAGTGAACACTATCAATAATATTAGCTGACAGTAGCTAACATAAAATTTTCCTACTATGGCTAACACTACTGGTACACCGTTAGCTAGTGCTAGCAAGCACTACCATTAGCTAGTTAGTAAGTTAGCAACTGAGCAGAGTGAAAGTTTGTACAGGTTAACATCTATCCAAAAAGTGTGGCGAGTTCATTTAAATTTTTGGGAAGTAAGATGACTGTGTAATACAAATTTCAATTTCCTATCTTCAGTTAAGATATGAACACTGACTCAATGATTCTCCTATCCCAACTGTTCATCTGTGATGGCTTGTTTTTCCTAAATAAAAAACTGTTCATTTATAATGGCTTTTTTCCCCTAAATTAAACCCTAATCCTAATTGCCATGGTTACCAAAGAGTTAAGATAGAATCTGCAAGTTGGGAGTTTTCTGTAATACAGCTCGAGTAGCCTAAACGACTCACAAACAAATCCCTTTTTTCCATTTAATTTTAAGAGCAATATTATATTAAGTGCGTGTGTGTGTGTGTGTGTGTGTGAGAGAGAGAGAGAGAGAGAGAGAGAGAGAGTGGCTGTGAGCCGGAGCAGCTCGTAACGTGGTCCTTCCAACAATACAATCCAATAATGGCAACATTATCCCATCCCCCAAAACAACGCACAGCAGTGCTGCTCTACACTTAGGCTGCAACCCACTCATTCTAAAGATATCACGCGTAGACCAGCTCCACAGTGCTCACACACACACACACACACACACTCCAGGAGGGGTTTATTATAATCAGTCTACCCTTGACGGGTGAGTAGACATGAAATGTTATTTCAAAGCATGTCTTTTTACAGACGCATCCTCTAACTGTCTCAGAGACAGACTTTGATCCAGATGTTAAAACACAACTTCACCTCCATCTCTGCAATTGCTTCAGTCAAATCAGGCCTTCAGAGATCTGTTGTTAAAATAATGTAAAGCACCACAGCCAGCTAAAATATGCATTCATCGGATTGGGAGAGAGGGAGGGCCAATCAGATACTCACAGTCAGATAACGAGCATCCAGCTCCACCTTCTTCTCCAGCTCGGAGAGCAGCTCGTTGTGGAAGGATTTCAACTGGAGGGAAAGCACAAAAACAGTCAAATTAAATGCTAATGATTGTTATTTCAGTGACAAAATCATTAATGGGTGCTGAACGTGGATAGGGAGGCTTGCACACTAAGTTGTACGCAATAGAGGAATAAGTTATTAAATTTCATGCGTTGTCCTCATTTACTCAGTTACAGAATAAATGTTTTACCAACACAGTCCTGGCCTGTGAAGCCTCTCTCAGCTTGCAAATCACAGTCACAGATTCAGTGCTATCTCCCACAATATTTAGTCACTAGATTGTAAACTGACCTGCCTGAAGAAATGGCTACAGCATCAGAATAAAATGTTCAATCCCTGCTTGGCTTACATTCATACTAACTCTTATTAATCATCAATTATCTTGAATAACATAACATCCATTGTTTTTCTGAATTTAGTTTTAAACCACTTTATTTTTTTTTATCCCAGGAACAGGATCCCAGCAAATATAAAAGGATACCTTTTGGATTTTGGTACAATTCAGCTGAAATTTGTGGCTCAAAGCAAAGAGCGAAGACTTTGTTCCCTTTAGAGTGCTGCCTGGATGATGTATTTTTGGAGGCTATTTTTCTACTGGATTTTGGATTAGTGCAGAAAATAACCTCTGTGGTAAACTAAAGTTTATGATACTCAGACATTTTGTGAGACAATCTTCATAAACAGGTTTAGACACTAAAAACATCACCACCACGTGTGACTTATGTTCTGTGTGATGACATTTAAAGTCCCTTTTTTCCATGACGGTTAAGTCATGACCCACCTTACTTTAACTCTGACTGGCTAGCATTAAACGTCATCACGCTGACCATTAGTCACTGATTGTGACTGTGAAATACTGCGTCCCAGACAACCTCCGTAGTCTAATTTAGCCGCTTGTTTTTTAAGACACGTAACATTTACTAAGGGTGGGAGAAAAGACAATTCTCTTAAGTATCATGAGTCTATGTTTACGAATCCTGAATCAATTGTTTTGATTGGTGAATTGATTTAATGACACAGTGGTGGGCTGTCAGGGCCATCAGGGCCTTCTCTGCCGGCCCAAAGTCAAAATCATATATTTCTTCATTATACATTAATGTATGTCTTAATTCAATTACTTTTTCAGTAAGCTACTATAATATACCCAGAGCTAACAGTTATTTTCTTGTGAGGTAGAGCTGGGATTTCCTATGTATCTGAATGCCATCTAAATGCATCACAGCTCCGTGGACCAGCACTAGTGGTATCGCTAGCCTCTTGTTGAAGCCCAAAGCTGCCATTTGATTACAAGTTTAACTGACCATATCACCAGCCAATCAAATTTTGATGTATAGTGACAGAACGGCCAAAGGGTCCCACAGTGTGTTGCTCCTTTGTCGGTAAGCTACGTGCTGATATATTTATACCTCCTACAGATTACAAGTGATGGGTGAGTGTTATTTTTTTACTCTTTTTAAGAGAGATAAAGTTATTGTGGTGATTTAGTTATTCAACTGAAGGTGATGCCCTGATAATATTGTGGCTTTACTTCATCACTAGCAACTGGTGAACTCTGTTACATTAACCGTGGAAGCATGTTTCTGTGCCACATGGTGCGCATGTGAAATCTGTTTGCTGAGTGACATAAATGAAGATCTGATGGTGATGCTGAAATAGCCACTATAGTGCACTGTGGTGTGCATCTGTGCTGTGGTTCTTCTAGATCGACTTGACGGTGTTTATGCAGTCGTGGCTGATTTGGCTGCATCAGCACCCACAGGACAACTCTGTGCATGCCTGTGCATGTGCACGTGTGTGCAGGGGTCGGGGTTGGGGGTGGGGTGTTCAGTTTATTACTGAAGGCCCTGACTGAAACCTCATGATACGCTACTGTAAATATATGACTAACTGTTAGCATCGTGATTGTGATAATATTATCTTAACGAACAGATCCATTTTACATCACATGCTTCATATAAAATGACACGTGTGCTCATAATTAGAGGCACAAATTTCCTCTGCACTGTGGAAACAAACCAGTGGCGGCTGCTCTGGCTTTAACGCTCCACACTGACCAGCTACAGAAACCTGAAATGCTCAAAACTCAATATTCTCAATGGGCTTAAATACACAGAGGAGCTCTATTTATTTTGCCCTGACATCTAATTTTATTAATGATTATCTTTTGTCACTAGCTTTTTGAGCAGGAACATAAAATCTCAAAAGACGGACTGACATGATGTATACTGTTTTTGGAAATATGACTCATGGTATGCAGTCTCTAGAAGCGTAATGATGAACTTTTCCTCAAATGTGAAAATCTCTTAAAGCTTGTATTAACCGCTGACATTATTTCAGGCAAAGCTTCATTCAGAAAACTTTGAGACGAGGGAACTAGAGGTACCAAAAAACCCAATTTTCAGGTTTTATTACTCATTCCTGCAGCAATCTTTTAACATTTCTACGGGAAAGCATTACATACAACTGTACATATGGGCAGTGTAGGCATAGGTGTAGATAGATGTGAAAAAAAAAA
>JAJHUR010083313.1:13311-24308 GCA_027495735.1 Lutjanus campechanus | reverse complement strand
GGAGCAGAAGGTGAGGAGCTAGGCCCCCAAAACGGATAATCATCCATTGTTTGGAAGTTTTTTGTATTCAGGGCAAGTGATGCTAAACAGGAACAAATCATATGTAAACAATGCACAAGACTTGTGTCTGTACCCCAAAGCAACTCAACTAACTTGTTCAACCACCTGCAAAAACTGCACAAGCTGCAGTAAGATGAATGCATGAAAGCCAAGAAGAATAATGTTGGTAATCTTACCTCACTAAATCCCCATTGTTGTCCAGTATTGGCTCAGACATTCATAGCAGCGGTGCTGTATAATGCCTCATCTTATGAATGTGGCATCTTGTGAAAGTGTTCATTTAATTTTGTAAGGACCGGTCTTATTTGATGCACAGATTTGTACATTAGCAGGAATATAGCAAAACATGGAAGTGAAAGCAGTGCTCTGTCCCTTTAAAAATGAAAGGTCAATAAAAATATTTTTCCCTAAAATCTATGAATAATTGTGATCATAATATTGATGAAAATAAGGCAGCAGGCCATAACTGTGCGGTTATAGATCCACACCTCTGTTGGCTAGTAAAATTTTGGGGGGAAAAAAGTGCACCAAAATGAGGAGGGTTTGTTGTGTTCAAGGGTGAGAATCAAGGTGGAGAAAAATGCTTGTAATGAACAAGGATCTTTGTCCACTTTAAGCATGAATGCAGCATATGAACTGAAAAGATAATGAACATATCTGTTGAAGGTCCCTAAAGCCTACTTTTTTCTTTTTTTTAAAACTTATATTACCAAAGCATAACTGTAACATGAGATAATATAGGCCAATACTTACTTGGTTGTATAATCATGTCTACTGTTTGGAATGAATTTGGGCACAAATAGCAGCAATGTACATGCAACTGATACATGCAGTGTTTGCCGTCAAACAGAGCTGCTTTCTACTTAAACAATGTCAGCCAGATTTGGGAGATTATAATCAGAAAGTTGTCTACATCACTGCCTCAACCAGACAGGGAATGTGTCCTGTATTCGATTACAATCTCAGGACACAGTGTTGGATGATGATGATATGTCTCCACCCAGTCCAGTTCAGAAGACTCTGAGACTGGGGAAGAATAACTAAGCGCTGAGGGCTGTAAAATGGATGCCCTGTTAGCAAGTGTCTGACATGAGTTGTGTATATTGCGCATTGACACAGTCGGTGTCCAGTACAGTGACCTTGGGAACTCTAGGCAAGTTTTTAACCGGAGAAATGTTTGTGCTGCACAGTGTTGTCCTGCCTGCAGCCCCCTGCTGATGTCCCAGACAACCCAGTGTTTTTTGCTTAGTTCAGTCTCACTCCAGATGTAGAGGAACAGCAGGACTGGCCAGGGTCCACTCAGATGGGGTAATGGCGTGAGTTGTGGACAGTATGTTTGTCACAGCTTAATTGTTTTCCAAAAGCAGCATGAGTGTGGTATCTGTCTGATTTAATTTGGTCATTTTTTGAATAAAAAAATATAGTGAACTGGCTTACTCAGCTTACAGATAACTTGAACACTTTCAAAAGTGCACCAACCCCAAGTTTTTGTGTTCTTTGCTAGGGCATCATATGTTGGCTGACCTTGTCCCCTTACCGAAGGTTGTGTATCTCCAGCAGTTCAGGTGAAAGCAGGGAGCATGTGGAGGTGATGATAGAACCACAATTAGCACAGATCAACAAATTTAAGTAAATGCTCTGGGTCCATATTTACATCCTCCCCACCTGCTGTCATTGAAGGAGCCCAACATGGCGAGCCTAAATATAGTTTGGCTTGGTTTATCAGAATAACTGGTGCTGGCGTAGATCAGCGGATGTAACTGCCCACCCAAGGTGCTACCATCTGAAGGCTGGTGAGATGGTGTGATAGGTCGCCGATGGACATTATTTCACTATCAGACATGTGGGACAAAAAACAACCTGCCATGATATATTTAAGGAAGAAGAAAAAGCTGTACTGGTTTGATGTTTCTGTAAATTATGTAGCATTTTTGTTCCTTTGGCAGCAAGAATGCAGTTGGAAAAACAATGTGGTTGAACAGTGTAACCACAGTGGCTGACCACTGTCTCCTTATTGTAGTCGTCAGTGTTACTTTAAAGGAGAAATATGTCATATATTTACTGTACTAAAACATACAATGACCATGACATGTCATCAAAGATTAAGGAAACATGTTGAAAAACTGGCTTCTCCGACAACAATGCTACAGTCAGTATTTCCATGCTGGTGCCAAATGTCTGTTTTTGTTTTGGCCTGTGTGATCACACACTTTGCCTGTCTCACATTTATTCACTTTACATGGAGCTAAAATTAATATTGAATGCTCGCAGAATGAGTTGGTGTCAGTTTACAAGTTGTAAGAAACCATTAATAATCTTTTAGAAGGAATAGGTGTTTAACGGTTAAATCGAACAGTATGGTAATGGAATATGGCAGTAAGGCAGGCTGTCGGTAAGCTCCATCTCCAGAGTGTGTATTTTCAGAGCAGTGGGCTTCTGCTTTGGGGTTAAGAAGCTTAGCTTTTCATTGACAGAATTATACACAGCCGATCAACTTACAGTGTAGGACTCTTTGTTGCTTGTCATTTTTAAAGTATAACGTTGCACTCGTCTTGCGGTCCTGTAGGTTCAGTGTCCTTGCAGCCTGCAGGCAAACTGCCTGAGCTTGGAGTCTGGGGAGGAGGTGACATGGATAAACAACTCACTTCCAGTATTTTGAATTTGGACCGCAGTACCCATTTTTGAATGCTAGGGTGTTACATATTTCACCTTTAAGCATCTTGGGTTTGTTTATGATCTGTAGTGGGCCTCATTCAAGAACATTTTTGTATTCTTATCTTCTCTCTTACATCTTTTCCTAGGAAGGGCTTGTACGAACATGCCACGTCAGATTCAGCAAACGCTCGTAACTTCAGATAACTGTGGAAATGATCCACCTGTGCGTATCTGAGTGCAGGTGCATGAGACTTGTAAATTAGCATAATTAACGCCCCAATAATAACATATAAGGCTACATGTCCTGCCCCATATGTCAGGAAGTGTTCATTCATGAAAATGATATCAAAGAGAAAAAAGAACTTCAATAGTTTGGAGTTTGACGTACTGCTTTCTGAGACCCATAAAGGAAAATCTGTCATTTTAACAGCTTCAACAGTGGAATTAAAAGACCTGCTAAAGCAAAGAAATGGGAAAAGCGGATGCTGTTAATGCCTTGTTACCTGAGGGTCAGACTGTCACTCAAATAAAGAAGAAATGTTTCTATGTGAAAATGACTTCATAGGAAAAAAAACAAAAAAACAACTTGCCACAGATGCCGGTAGGGGCGAGCGATCAAACGCAGAATAAGTGAGGATGCTCACCTGGACAGAGACTTCATAAACCTGCATGTGCACATATATGACCAATACACCTGACAGCAGGTAATAATAGATCATTGAATGAATGATGATAGGCTTTCATTTGAAATGTAGTCAGACGGATAAATGTTGGCATAACTGACATAGCAATGGCATAATGAAGTGTAATTTATTTTTCAAAGTCAAAATGTCTTCAAACTAATAAAATATACAGTCATTAGTGAAAAAACTTTGGTTGGATAACAGCAGACTGACTGCACATGACTCTACGACAGGTCTGGACCACTTGCAAATTGTATTTGTATCTGAAAGAAAATTCAAACTACAAGAAAATTGGTGAATGCAGCAAGTTCTCCTAAATCACTCGTGTGCTACACTTCATCGTTTGTACAAGTGGTTCTTGCATGAGGCTCATTGTTCTCTGCATTGGTTTTGAAATAACTGCCAATAACGGAGTGCAATCAAATGCTCTACCCTCTGCACCTTTTTTGTTTCAGTTCATTGTAATGTATCCTCCTTGCAACAATTAGCACTTCCTTTGTGGAAGTCAGTAATGCAGTGCATAAAATAACAAATCACCTGTACCTGCACTAAAAGGAGCCACTGGGGAATGCTCAACAGTGCCTGTACTTTTTAAGGAAACTTGGACATTTTAATGTGGTCAGAACTACACTGACATTGTTTTATAAGACCTTCATTGAGAAGTATAAAACAAAAACAAACTGGACAGCCTTATTAAACTGGGTGGCGAGATAACTGGGGAGCCAATTTGGGCTTACATGACAGACCCGTTCACCATGAATTTAGCTCACAAGATCATAGCTGACCCACTGCACCCTCTGAATGAATATGTACTTTTATCTTAAGGATGCGGATTAAAAGAAGCATCTCATCCTTTGTCCTATGCATCATTCAGCTGCACAAGCTCTGATCACATGGAATCTGAATCTGGCACTTTCTTGAACAGCAATTGATGCCCTTCATGAATTTCCAATAGATATTATGTGCTGTCATGTATGGTTGTCAATGTCTTTTCATGCTCCGCGTGCACAACAAGTTCCCTTAGGGGTAATTAAGTTTTCATTCACTCATAATCCAGTGTGAAATATTCAGATTTTTTTTAACCTTCCCCCTGAAATGTATTCTAATGAAAGTGTATAAACACAAATATTATTGTAAACCCTGGCTCAACTTGCAGTACTATTTTGCATTCCGCAACAGCATCCCTCTGCACATATGGTTACCACATGTTCATTTAATTTCCCTTGTCTGGAATGGCACCTCTTTGCTGACCCCAAACCCCAATCCAGTAGACCAGAGACCAACAGATGAAATGGGATGTGGCAGCCGGTGCCCCACCCCTGTGGGACTAAATGTGATTACAGTAATAACCACCTCTACCCTTGGATGTTTAATGGGATTATGTTAAATTGTCTCATTAGAACAGATTACAACAACGGGGTCTGACCCTTATGTGTGTGCCTGTTTGTATGTCAAGAGGTTATATCCACTCACTGGTCATTAAGTAACAAGTCGCAGGTATTACCATTTCCTTAACTGTCAGTATGAGTGTTTTGCACAGGCTCGTGTTGGAGATACTTACACTAGTAGGTTGTATTGGGTAGACAGACACCTGTTTATTTTTGACTCTGGCTATTTGAACTTTCAGGTTTTTACTTCTCATCTAAGCATTAGTGGTCAGACAGGTCTCTTGTTTGCTGTTTGCTTATTTTTCTTTCTCCCTCTATCTCTTCCTGTCCTACCAGTTGTCCATTCCTGGCGTTGCAGCTGACCCCAGTTATCCCAGTCATAGGAGGAGTGCTGTTTATGTTTGTATTGGGGACACTCCTGAGGACCAGCTTCAGTGACCCAGGGGTCCTGCCCCGGGCCACCCCAGATGAAGCAGCTGACCTCGAGAGACAAATAGGTAAGACTGTTAATTGAATTATTTTTGATGAAAACTCATTATTGAGGGTTTGTTTCTCTGCGTCTACATTTTTATGCTTCTCCTGTCTGCTTTTCCTGGGATGTGTCTCTGACCACCCTTGTTTATCCTTTTACCAGCTATTTTCTGTTATTGTATTTATCTCCAGGCTCTTCTTCACTGTCTGAGCTTATGATTACCTCTATTTTAGATACTGTATTTGTCTCTGAGTCTGCATGGTGGTGATCCAGGGGAGCTAGTGTCTGCCTGTATGGTCTCCTGTACAGAGTGCCCGATTATCTGTCTGATGTGTCTGGAGTTTGTCTGTGTCGTCAGAGAAATGGGGATCAAGCCTCCGCTGACTTTAGAGGCACTCTGCATTTAGGCTGAGGTGAAGTATCGGTGCTGCTTTGACCAAATGGCCTTTGATCTGTTTATTTCACTCCTAACTTCTCCAAGGGCCCCCGTCTGATGTATTACCTGACTCATAAATTTCATCTGGATAAGTTCTGAATCTAATTTGTGATGTGAAAGTTAGAACTGTTGGTGCATTAGGAACCACTTGATATGGTGTAACTGAATTACCGGCATCGCAGCACTGACGAGAGCTCGCCAGGAGTCAGAAACAGCCGAGACTGCAGTTTGTGATGTGGATTTAGTCTGTTCATGAGATTGCACAGTTGCCTCACTGTTTACAATTCATTTCATCACACATAAAGATACCAAGAATTCATTTTTGAATTAAGTAAATTAATGCAAGAAGCACAGTATCTGGATGCAGCCCCTGATCAGATGTTTCTTACTGTTCTTTTAACCGATGGGTTTGCCTGGCAAGTCAAAACTTAAGATTGAGAAGTTGACAAATAGCCATTCAAGGCTTTCCTTTCTCTACAGTGTCCACTGTATTTGAGATCTCTCATGAATAATTGACAGGTTGGATTTAGCATTGGAGTTAGGGATAAGCTTACAAGTCTTCAAAAATTATTCAGAATTCAAAATTAGAGCTATTGAAATTGTGCTTACTCAAATCTAAGGCAAGGCAATTTTATTTGATAGCAAATTTCATACACCAGGGCAATTCAGTGTGCTTTACCGGGTAAGAAAATACAGTAAAGGTAAAAGATCCAGGCCAGTGATACAAGAGGTAAACGAAATTTAAAAGAAAACTAGTGCAATTTAATCAAAAGAAAATAAAAAGATTAAAGGACAGAGCAAATACTCTTGACATTTAGATGTACAATAAAATTTAAACAATTTTTAGCCATCGTTAGGTAGAGTAGGAACTTTAAAATAGGAACGTTTTTAAGTTGCATTATAATAAAATCTGCTTTGCCATGTAGCGGTGTATTAGCACTGGTGTTTCACCTGTTCAGAAATTGCATTGGGCTACTACATACATCATCAGCCATTATAGAAGCTGTTAAAAGTTTGGTCACAGCTACATGAGGCCTCTGTCAGAGGAGGCAGAGCAACAATCATGAGCACTTTAGGCTGGAATTTACACTGGTGTCAGTTAGGTTACTCGCCACTAAGTTTTAGGACTGAATCACTAGTCTCTCAAAGTATCTTGCTGCCCTGTAGCTAAATGGAGCATCACCACTTTACTCAAAGGTTTAACTTTTTAAACCCTCTTTTTAAAAACACCCTTTAAAGTTTTGGTCTTTTTATTTTGGATGTGAAGCTTCTATTTCCCAGCGATGGTCCTCTCCATGCTTCAGGCCACTGGGGCCTCATTAAACAAACTCTGGACTGGCTTAATTAATCTCATTAGGAGACTTAAAAGCTTTTGGAGGGAAGGTAAAGTACAGAGAGCTTGGAGCAGTGGGCTGAAACAGCACTGTGCTAAAGTACCATGTCATATTGGAAGCGAAGCATTTTTTTTTCAGAGGGTAAACAAATTAAAGGCTGAAAATATGAACAATGTTGACCCAAATACCACACTGCCCCCCTCTCCACCATCATTTCATCCCAATTGGCTTTTGTGCTGTGTATTTCCAAGCGTAGCAATTGGCTGTTTCTAAACTGGAATCTCTTGTTCACGGACGATTGATTGTTGCCATGTTGTTGCTGGTTGCTTGTAGCTGAATCTGTGTTTGCACAGGTGGTAAAATGATAGAACAGATTAGCTCTTTTTTCCACAACATGGTATTTTTCTGGTTTTATAGTCATTCCTATTTGTTACCATAGCATTTTTCTTAATTGCTGAGATGTGGATATGGAGGGACTCAACACAGTTTTACAACAGAGTTCAGGCCATAACCAACAGATGCATTCAGACAGATGATAAACAAGTACAACTGAAGTATCTAAACAATTTGGAAGTGAAAAAATAGGTTAATATTAAAATGATTAGCCAAACTGACCCTTGTAATCACGTTTTGGATTGGAAGTGTTCATCTTCATTTTCACTTTGAAGAAAATGTTTGAAGGTGAATGTTAAGATAAATTAGTTCAAGACTGGTTTAATTTTGGAATAGCTTGTAAATGCAATGCTCTTGCATCTCTGTAGTCTTTCCCTGAAACAGCCTCAGTCAGTCTCATGGCTGCCAGTAAACCAATAGACTGCTTTAGTGCTGGTGCCATTATGGGTCCCATTATCTTCCATTTGTAAGTAACTGGCTCGTAATAGCTTGAGCATTTTACACATACACACACATAAATACTTCAGGTGGGTTGTATCCTTCAGTTAGGAATGTTAGATTTAAACTACAAAGAGGTAAAGGTCACCGCCTTTTCCCAAAGCCAGTAAAAATGTAGAAACAGCCTATTCCAGCTGACATTGGACGAGAGGCGGGGTACACTTTGGACAAGTTGCCAAGTCATTGCAGGGCTGACACAGAGACAAACCACCACTCGTGCTCACATTCACACCTACAGGCAATTTAGATTTTCAATTAACCTATAATGCTGTGTGTATTTGGACTGTGGGAAGAAGCCAGAGTACCTGAAGAGAACCCAGACAGTCACAAGGAGAACATGCAAACTCTGCAAATAAAGGTCCTGCTTTTCTCTTTTTTCTTCTGGCAGACCCTGTCAGTCTTTGTAGGGTAGAGTCTCTACCTACACCTCCCATTACTCTCTTTCTATTAAAACACCTTTAATCCTGCTCCCTCTTACATTGGTAGCTCTGTCCAGACCTGTGCAGTGCAGCGCTGTTTGGTACTAGGCATGGCGTGGCAGCTTGACATGCAAAACATTTGTAGCACATCTGTTTGCTCTTAGCCTGATCATCCAACCCCATCTCAAGCCCCAGCACCAACCAGCCCCACAATGAAAAAGGCATGTCTCTTTCAAAGTCTCTCTACCTCACTATTTTTTGTTTTTGCCTCACTTGCCAATTTGTCTTGAATCAGTGATTAAAATGCATTTTGCAGTTGCGAAATAGTTCAGAATTTCTATTTTCACTGTCCATGTTGACACTGTTATTCATTAATTTTCTCTCTGAGTGTTTGAACATGCTTGCTTTTGCTTCCCCCTTTCCTACTTACAACAGAACTCATTCCTAGCATTGACAAGCGTCTGACCAAGACAGTTCTCAGTCCATTTGTATTCACAACCTCTTTTTTTTTAACCAACATGTCCTTATATAACTGCGCAGATGCTGATGATAAGAAAGTAGGTGACAGGCTTCGTGAGCAGGAGTAACTTTTTCCCATGTCAGTTATGCTATAATGTAATGGCTCATGAGCATTTCAGGCTTTGTTTCCCATATGCTCAGTTGCTGCTTTTTGATTTGCAGTTTGGTGTACAGCACTTGGTCAATCTATTTCCTTAACTGTCATATGTTTGCCTCCAATAAGCTTTTCCACACAAAATCCTAATAAATTAGAATAGGGTCTCAAAATGTCAGCCCGGGGTCTGATGGCTCTCCATCCCTGTCCCTCCAGCCCACAACATGGTGTCAAAAATGTAATGAAACCACAGCGAAAACCAACAATGCTCAGCTAGTCATTTTCATCATGGGTGTTAATGACCAGTTCAAAGAGACTGAAGAGTTGCTGAGTTTCTGTCTCATGTATGACTAACCAATGTATCTGAAAGGTAGTGAAACTGCTCTTTTCATTTTAAATTTCAAGAAAATATGTTAGTACTGGAAACAAAAAAGTAAAATTTTCACAAATATTGCACTTTCTTGCAGTACTTGCAGTACATTCAGGTGCCCCCCTAAGAGATGATGTTACCCTCAGTGGCCCCAAACCAATTAGTGTTTGAGACACCTGAATTAGAAGGTATAAGTTTTATTAAATGGAAATTAAATTATTGGGTGTTGCCAATGACAACCTCTCTAATACCCTCCCAATTATATTTCGCAGTATCTTGTGCATATTCTATACATGCATATATCTAACTAAAGTACAAAAATCCATGAAAAATCCTGCCACCAGAGGCCGAAGAAGTTTTGCAATTCACCAGCAGCCTCATAAATATATGATGATGTTTTGAGCTCCAAATGCTACAAGGCTCAAGTTCGACACTACTCCTATTGATCTGTTGACTAAACAATGGAGGACCTAATGTCTGTACAATATGAGACATCAAGGTCTCTCATGCTCAGTGTACTTTAGGAGGGAAAGCTGATAGCTAGACCACTGCTGTCATCACTGTGAGCAGATATCTGTGCTGTCTGCCAAATGCTTTGGCCTTTAGTTTGTGAAAAGGAGGTTAGAGTGGGTGGCCTGAAGGTAGCCTACCTCAAACAAAATCAAATATAGCATGTTTGCACATGAAAAAACACACAAAAGAACATATGAAATTCTCCACAGTCCACTTATAATGCAGCAGGGATACCATGTACACCTGTAAATGATGGGGGGTGGGGGCATGTCAGGTCAGGAAAGGTAGCACAGCCTGTTGTTTATCCACGGTGGAAATGGAGACAAGAGTTGATTTCTCTTCGTGTGCCGCGTTTGATGTCTATGCATGTCTGCCTGCCTGCCCAATATGTCAGGACTAGACAGGCTGGCATCAGTACAGCGACCACATGCCAAATCCAAGAGACTCTCTGAAGCATTAATCAGAGTGAGAGATGGTCAGAGCTGCCTGTTTCCTTCCTTCCACCTAATATGGTCCAAGCGAGCTGGTGAATGTCAGGGCAGCCACACTGTCTTTTTTTCCAGCGCTGCCAGCCAGACTCAAGGCCAGTGGAGGAAATAGCTTTTGGAAGGCTTAGGGCTCATGCTGCTGGAGGAAAAGATGGGCACATCAGTAGAGGATGCAATGACATTTAGGCTTTTCATGACTGCAGGAGCAGTGGATGTGGATGGGCTCTGAAGTACATAATTTTTCTTTCTGTTTTTGTTTGTATTTGTATCTGTCTGCATGTTCCCCAAGTGGCCATATCTTAATAGAGGCTTATGCATGCTGAGTAAAGCGAAGAATATTTCCATGTCGTGTGTGTGGGAAGAACCATGGCATTGTAGTGGTATGATTCATTTCATGGGGTATTCTACCCTGACAAAGACCTTGTGCTTAAAATGTTTGATTAATTAAGTAGTTTTGCCTTGGGGCCAAGAGTGCAGCCCACCGCTTTTCTTTGTTTTTGACTTTTGCTTTGTGGTTGGAAGTGTGGTTGATGTTGGTTGTATATCCTGACTATATCCACTCTGCCAAAGTGCGTAATGTCATAACAAACTGGAAATTGCACAAGTATGCTGCTTTTATGATGCTTGAGCCTAGCTGAGAGGACAAAAGCTAAACACCCTGCCGCTGATTAAATC
>JAJHUR010083313.1:0-13291 GCA_027495735.1 Lutjanus campechanus | reverse complement strand
CAAAAAAAAAAAAAAAAAAAAAAAAAAACATCACAGATGCTGGCTTTGAACTTTGCACTGGTAACAATCTGGATGGTCTTTTCCTCTTTAGCCTAGAGGAGACAACATCCACAATAAACTGAATATACAATGAACTGTTTTTGATTCTGAAGTTAGTGACCCAGGCGATGTACTCAGCTAAATGTTAAAAATTACAAACGAAACAAAAGAGATTTTTCTCTCTTGTAGTGATCAAATTTTATCCCTGTATTTTTTTTATTTTTTTTTTTCAGTCAAAGCAATTAAGCATTTCTTAAAACATTCTTTATCACTAGAACCACATGACACCCTTTTCTCTAACTTTCACCCTGTTTTTAATTAGTTTGTGTTTCTTTTTTGTTGAAATGTTTTCTTGGGACTGCTTTTGTCAGTGTCCTTGCCAGAAACTAAATTCAGATGCCAAACTCAAATACACAGCCCATCAGCAGAGAGAGCCATCCTCTAAGATGAGAGCTACTTTAATCGTATTAGATACAGCTTCCTCTCCCTGTAGCGATAAGACGCTGCAAACACGCTTCTTGGATTTTAACACCTTGTAGGTCTGCTTGTAGCATTGACTTCACTTTGGCTGGAGGCAAACGTAAGATGGTACCATAAATAAACCAAGGCTCTTTTGATTATGATCCGTGTCTTGAACATCACAGGATGTTAGAGGTGGCTACTTATTTCCTTCTTGGCATTTGTAGGCCTTAAATGCTGACCACTGCACTGTTAAATGCCACTAAACATCAAAATGCTGGCACCAATTTAAATGAATCATCGTAGATAGTGCAGTTCACAGGGCTGTATTGATTCAGACCTCCTGCAGGCCTCCAACTCTACAAATTAAAAAAGTGAAATAAATCAGCTAGAATGCACCACTGACTCTAAGATGTGTTCCAGAGATACCCTTGCACTGACCGGGTATATCAGAAGCACAGTCTGTTTTACCTTTGTTAAAGTCCCTTTTCACCCTTGCCACAACAATATAGGTTATGTCTGTTCTAACATAGTGCAGAAATGTTTATCATGTTTTCAATGACAGCCCTTCATAATCTATACTAAGTGCTCAAACCACCACTGCGACTCGCTTCCTTCCTTTCTCCTTTCAGTGTAGCCAGCTGCCCTAGGTCACATTCATGTTTGACTTCATTGTTATTGGCTGAATAATAAGTAATAGGTGAGCAGCCAGTAGAAAGAGGCTCTATTACTAAGCCACTTGACATCTCAACTTCTACATTTGTGGATTGCTTGTACATGGACCTTAGCCTATTCTGTCTTATTATAACTGACAAAGGGGCATGTCCGCAAGGGAGGAAGGGTTTAACAGACTTCATGGTGATACAGAGACAGAGAGAAGCTGCTTGGAAGCAGGTATAGGAAAAGATGAGGAGTGGATGCCTAAATTAAAAGGAGCAGAATGATGAGAGGAAAGCAGAGGAAACTCTCCGCATATTTTGCCAGTTGTTTTTCATTTCCCATGAGCAATCTAAAGGTCTAATGCTGCATTCACACGCTCCTTGGATGGTCACATTTGCTTAGTTGGGAAGCTGTTCTGCGGATTTTGATGTGTTTGTACAGTTTTTAAGTTGTAATGTGGAAACAATATGAACACTACACCAGTACATTCCTTTAAACCAGCAGTCTTCAAAGTGTGAAGCGGGCTTCCCCAGGAGGGCTCCAAACAGTTTCAGGGGAGGCTCAATGAATGGAAGTGAAAAAATATTACATTAGTTATCAAAAGAGATCACACAGAATAGGGTAAATGTGTGTGACTGGGTCAAAGCGATATTTCAGTGATACTGGAATAGCAGAAAGAAAATAAATGAGAAGCTCCACCTACGTTAAGGGAGTACTACAGAATGATTGAGTACAGTTGAGGTGAGCCGTTTTATACAAGTACGGCCATAATACAACAAACCAGCTTGCCATGTAAATTTTCACAGACTTTCCGAGTTGTTGTTTTGATTTGAGGAGCATTCAGTTTTCCCCGTCCTCCAACACCATACTAATGCAGAATAAATCGGTGGTTGGTTTTCTCCAGTTTGAAACTGTATCTTTGATTTCCTTGCTGAAGTGAAGCCTTCTCTATTTAGCATCTGCTTGCAAAACCCCCAACATCCAGAACAGTTTTGTGTAAGTCATAGTCACAGTTTTATCTACAACGCCTACAACCTAAAAGCATTTCCTACAATCCACATTTGTCATTTTGATCATATGTGCTGTGAAGAGTCATTTTACACTCTGTAAAGTGCCTTCAGCAAAATAACTTTAGTTTCTATTCTTTCCTCTCAGTCTTCCTTTACTGTTGGCTAGTCCCCAGGCTTACAGTGACATGCACATGAAAAAGACAGAGATAAAGAAGTGATTGTCAGCGGGTGATCGAGCCACAGGGGACAGGAATAGACAAATAGGAAAGTACAGGAATAGAGCTGTCACTGTAGAGCTGTTTCATGGGGAGCACATGAGAGAAAAGCCAAGGAACAAACAGACAATGAAAAACAAACTCCTTGTTGAGTAATCAGACTGGCCTGGATTGACCCAGTAGGCTGATCATTTCTCTTGTTCTGTCCATTATATCTGCTCATGGCACTTGAATTACAGAAAATTTATAGGCATGAAAGCTAACTATAGGCTGTCATACATGGATCAGACCAGGGATTAGTTAAGGCACTACCACATGACCAGTGCTAACTTAAGTAATAATTGTCAACTAGATATCTGTCTCTTTGTCTTTGCCCTTCCTTTTTGTCTCTCTGTGGATCTCATCAGGCTTGATTAACCACTCAGAGGTCCAGGGTGAAGCAGCAGCAGCTGTGTTGTGCTTCTCTGCAGTCTGCTGCCATTTTCTAGCCTCGTCCAATAGCTGGCCATGTCTTCACTTGTCATCCTTCACTCAGACAGATATCACATTTCTGTATCCAAATTATTGAACCGATTCCTCTTGGCCCTGGTCCTGGCCAAAGCTTTTGTCAGTTCAGCCCAGAGCGACAAAGTCTGAAGCAGAGGGTGATTAGCCCAAAATTGTCTTGTTCTGGATAGAGTACAATTCAGACAGAGACGTTGAGCATTTTCATTTCGTAGAGCCACATGCGCTAATTTTTACAAACAAAGGAGCACAGAACAAAATCCAGGGCAGGACTTGAAAATTAAAAGTGTCATGTATGTTACATTTCTGTCTTCAAATGCCTAAAAACACTAGAGTTGTTGAGTTGTGTACTTAATTCATTCAAAATGTTTCAGACAATATTCAAACTGTTGCATTATTAACAAACATTAACTAAAAAGAACTGACCACAAACAAAATACTTAGTTTTACTTACTGAATTCTTAGACGTTTTTAGATCGATTCAAATTAATTTTTTTCCCATCCCTGTTCAATGGTAACAGTGGAGCAGCACATCAAAATAGAAGAAAATTGGAAGCAGAGCAGTGTTTCACACACATTCTTAACCCATGCTAATTCTGCTGTTTTGTGTTGTGGTCACATCAAAAAATTATGCTCACCAGCAAACTAAATTGAGACCAGGTTGGCTCAGGAACCAACCAGAAAACCCATATTTCTCTGAAGAAGCACTGGGGCATCTGTTAAAGTGGCTTCCAACAAGCTTTGCATTGTATAAAAACCTTTAGCAGTATAGTTTAGGCTAAATAGGATAGGCTGCCCATTCAGCTTCTACCTGTGCCACACTGCTCCTCAAGTAGTTTTTGGATAGCTTTAACTTGAAAAAGATTCACTCCGATGTTTTACAGTGACAGGTGTTACTTTTCCTGGATTACTACAGAACAAGGTCACACAGGAAATTGGCCTGCAGTGAATTTCTAGTGTTTTGCTAAGCTAAATTGACTTTAGCTGAAAGTTACTCAACACTCAACAATAACTTCCTCAAATGTCAGTTGATGAAGTCAATAACCTGGTTAAACCTGCTCAAACCACAGCATGGTGCAGTCATCTTTAGAACTGATTTTTGACTGTACTTGTAAACAGAGTATTGGCAGACAGAATTGTTCTATGCTTGTATTTAGCTGTAACCACACCTTTCCAACCGATTTCTTTACTGCAGTCAGTAAATGTTACTGACTACTCACTTACTTACTGATCATCTATAATAAACATCCTATCCAGTCAGTAGATTTATTACGACTGCTGCATATTTCTGCATATCTCATATAATCTTCAACCAGCTGTTCTAGTCAGCATGAAAAGCTGCTTATTTAGGTGGTAAACTTGTGATTATTAGAGGGAGATTAATAGCACAGGTACAAAGAAATTGAGCGTACAGGTGGTTGCTGGTGCAGCATTGAGTGTAAATATAGTTGGATGTGAGATGATTTGGAAGCAGGAACTGATCCAGCATACAGTACCTCCTTTAGATGTTTGTTTAATGTAGAAAGTGATGGCACCCAGTTATTTAAAACAAACACCATATAGCATGTTTTGGCAGTATGTCTGTACATAGAGACACTGAAGCCATGTATTAACGGGGAAAATATAATCTTTTTCATAGATTTACTGCCATATCCTTTTTGCTCTGTAAGGCTTGTTCCACTCTACCATTTATGAAAAAAATTTAGGACTAAGCCAGAAAACAAACCGATATTTAAGCACCATGACAATATGATAATGAATATATGTAGATTTGGCTTGTGCTTACATCCCCTTGCTTTTCAAAAGCATTTTCCATCAAACTAATTGCATTTAGTCTGTTGTAGTGCATGGTTTATATTTAACAAAATATTTTTCACTTTCACGTTTACTATGATAAATTATTGTAGTGTAAGTGAAACTGCAGTGGCAAATCTTTCTAACATGTTCATCTGACTTTGAATTGCTAATATATTCCATGTCTTATTATAGCATGCCTTACAACACCTTAAACTGCATTATGAGGCCTCACTCACTGATAGTTTTTGTCTGCAAAATACCCAGCGCACAAAAGAAACTCACCTTCAGTTTTCCGCTGTGGCGTTTAAAGTGACATCACGTGGGTATATGTTCCATTTAAATGGCTGATGAAACCCACTCGAAGGTGCTGTGGTTAGGAAGAGATAGCTTTTTTCTTTTTAACATTCTTAATTGGAGAAAATCCTGCATGTTATTTAAAACTGGTTTAAGATCATATATTAGAGTTGATGATTGATTCACACTTTTATAGCATGCTTAAATAATGTTTTTTATCGAGTTAGCTGCTCTGTGTAAGACCTTGAAATCGCTGCATGACTGAACATCCTTCCTGGTTTTAGTCTACATCTTGGCAGGCCGGTTGAGGTCAGTCATTCTGTATGTTAGTCATCATCATTGTATTCTAGTATGCTCTTCCATCTGTGAAGGTAAAGGCCTCAGTTTTCTCTCCCCCACACACACAGCAGGATAGCAATTAGTTTCTCTTTATACCTCACCAGGCAATGCCTAGCACAGTTTGGCTGACATTGAACCCTCATTTAGCTTTGTGTATGAGAGTGTCAGTGGGTACTGAGTGTGTGTATGTGTGATCTGTTACATCACTTCCCAGTCTACCTGGCCTTATTTTCTAGTTTCAAGCTCTTCTGCCTGGCCTATCTCTCTGAGGGATCTCCCACTAGACACTGATGTAAGGCTAAGCTCTGGCTGCCAGGATGGCAGCGTACAAATGGCTTTGTTCAGCAGAAAAGCTACTTTGACACTCCCACTCAGCCACTACTTTACTGCAGGCATCTGTGAACAAGCGTAGTGAATGTTGATGTCCTGGTCAAAGTGTGCTTAAGGTGTGACTGCAGTTGAATTACAGGATGGTGTACAGGAGTACTGGTCATAGACAGGTATTTAAGCCAGTAACATAGGTGTTACAAATGACACTAATTAAGGTCCTTTTCAATTCAGGTCAAACAGAATCGGGATGTTGCTATTGTGCCTGTAGGCTCACTGGCAAGACTCTGCTACACTAAACAGAGCAGTATGTTAATTAGTATAATTGCTGACACCTGTGTTTATCCCACTATTTCACGACAATATGGCTGCCATGACAAAAGTTAATTATACAATGTTCAATTGTGGCTGAAACTGAAATGTGTCTGCTGTACAGTAATCTTTAAGGGTGGAGTTTAACAATATTACATGCATATTTTAATTATGTTATATATTTTATTATTGATATTTCTGTCCACCTGAAGCGGCTAAGAAATGAACACAATAAATCTTGTAAACGCAGATTGCCATATATACTGTAGACCCGAGTGTGTTGGATTACATTAAACAATATATTACAAGTGTTGCCATTATTGTCTGCAATTCATACTGTCCATTTTCTATAATGTCTACTTATTTTTTTTTTTCTACAGTCAGAAATACTTGAGGGATTCTCCTGTACTATTTAAATTAAAATCATTTTGTAAAGAATGAGTTTAGACTACAGTAGTTTGGCTAGAACAAGAGGACTTTTGGTCTGCAAGCCTCTGAGATTAAATGATTGCCTGCCAGATATCTGCCCCGAGTTTAGGGCTGCAAATAATAATTGTTTTCACTATTGATCATTCTGCCTATTACTTTCACATTTGATTGATATAAAATGTCAAAAATTTGAAAAATGCATCACAACTTCTCAGAGGCCAAAAGTGGCGTCTTCAAATTGCTTTTTTCGTCCAGCCAACAGTCCAAAACCCAAAGACTCTTCATTTATCATAAATGACAAAGAAAAGCAGCATATCCTCACTTTTCAGAAGCTGGAACCAGCACGTTTGACATTTTTGCTTGAGAAATGACAGGAAAAATTAATAGATTATCAAAAGCTGTCCCTCAATTGAGCTGAAAGTGTTTCCCTATACTGTATTTATGCCATGTCAGCAGAGTGGGAAAAATGGGAAAACCCACTTGCAGGCATTGCAGTTGCTAGTCTCATAGTCACACCAAACAAAGAGAAATTAAGCCAAATATATTTGATATTTTTTATTGTTTCACAATAATTATTCATTACCAAGTAAAACCAGATACAAACAAAACTGTATAGCTCCTTTTTGACTGGCTGAAACAGATGTGTTTGTGCTAATACTGGATTTAATTTCAGTGCAGCTGGCAAAGGCGGTTGCTTTTTTAGCAATTTTGCCACCAGTTCACACTTCCTGCTTTTCTTTATGCCAAGTGAGAAATATACAGTTGTAACTATAAAAAAATCCTGATATCTCCAAATAATAATTACAACCAGATGGCTGATGTGAATATTTTTCCCCCACTCACCTGCTGCTTCTCATGACTGCCTGTATGATATGACATATGACATAATATTTTCTTATATAGGCTGTCTCTACCTACCTGTCAGGATTATTTTGGAGATCTCAGAATACTCTTCAAAGAGGTTTCCTATAAAAAGAATCCACAGTTGTTTGTTGTAGCTCTTTATTTTACCTTGGACAGGAACTCACGTTACTGTAAATCTTACCGCACGGTGTACATGTAAACAATGGGACTTCTCTTTCTGTGATAACTGAATTGTGCTCCCAATTGCTCACACACTCCCCTCATTTGTTGTCTCCCTCAGTGGAGTCTGCTGAGAGGGCAGAGGAGCAGAGGGGAGTATGGAGGGGAGAGGAGCGCGCTCTGTTGGCATTGATCACAATAGAGACGAATTCAATAGAACAGAACTCAGTGGTTTCCTCTGCTCTCCTTTAGAAATGTCAAACACCCACACAAGGCTCTCGGTCCCTATACAATCCCCCCACAAATGCACACACCACTGTGTTAGCAGTGCTACAGGCTTCTGTGTAAATGATCCCAAAATGATCTTCCTACACACGCTATCTCCTACTCTCAGGGTGCGTGAGAGTGCTTAAAGCAAGCTGAGCAATAATGGGATACAGGCTCTACCTTTTATGGCTTGAAAATCACTATCATTGCTCTCATCCTTACCGTTTAGCCTGTCATCACTGCTGTCTTACTCCACCAAAAACCATTCAGAGCAGTTTGCCGCCATTTTCTTCTCTGTATTATAGTCTGAGGACCATGGTGTTAAGTGCATGTTGAATTCCAGACTGTTGTTCATATTACCTGAACTACGTTACAGTTTTAGTCACTGTAACAAAGGTTTGTTCTGGTTGAGACACCCCAGTAGAATCCGTAGAGCTCATGAAAAGAGTTAAAATGGTTGGGCTAATTAAAAATAATGAGCTGCGCGGGTTGTCCATGTTCAAGCCTTTTAATAAGTTACTGATATCATGGCATGTACCTTTTTGTCAGAGCCAAGGATAATTGCGGATCACTAAAGGTTTCACTTCACCAAAGCTTTGTTGAGATTCATGCGTCTCAAGACAAATTAAAGCAGACAACCTGAACACATTGCTCCTAGACAATAAAATCTCGCTGATACTACTGGCTCTTCCTGCAAATAAATAAATGTTATCTGCACCTTTATAGCGTCTCAGGTGACTGGTTTTACAAATTCCATTTCACTGTGCGAAACAAATAATAATTTAAATATTGGAATCTCTGTATATTGTTGTATTTTTAGGTTTTGAAGGACACTTGACATTAATTCCAGTGAGACTGCATTACAAATGTAAATGTGTTTGCATTAGTAACCTGTAGCATTCATAATGTCTGCTGCTCTATTTTGTTTGTGCTGCATTATCCATGCAGTATGTAAAGTAGACATTGTTATAGAAACAGAGAAGTGCTACTCTATATTAAATATAATAAAGAGTGAAAGAAACAAGTTTTTTTTAGCTGTAAAGTAAAAGAGATTATGGCTTATAACATCACTGATTTTTTAAAAATAGTTTGTCATTTTGTGTTGAATTTATACTAGTAGGTTTTTCAAACTTTATACATTACATTTAACATTTAACCGACTCTTTGTTCTAGGTAATCAGCAGTAAGATATTTGCATTGTAGCCTTTTGTCCCGAGTGTATCTTATTTTGTCTATATGTCCTATCCAGAGGATTGCCAAAAAAAAACAGGTTGTATATTTGTGCCATAACACACTCATGATATGGGGGAAAAAATCAATTATGATCTTTTGGACCAAATATTTCAATCTTAATATTTATTCTTGCAAAAATATTGTTGCAATGACTATTGACGCTACCTCAAAATATTAATACAATGAGCTTTTTTGGATAAATAATCATCAGTAATGTGGATATAATGACTGGGTGAAGTGGGTAAAGGCAAATAATAAAACAACCAGAACAGTCTGGTAAGAAAATTACATCACATTGTAAGATGTTATTTTGGGCTTTGAGAAACACTGATGAACATTTTGTATCATTTTCTGACATTTTATGGACCAAACAACCAGTAAATGTATTGAGAAAATAATAAAATAATAATATTTTAAATAAAAATAATAACTTTTATTGCATGTACTGTTCCTAATAAAGGGGAAGATTTTTTATGCCACTGGAATATTGATAACACACCCACATAATCAATGCTGCACACAAGTGATGAAAAGGTATGAAAATTTTATATCACAATTGTAGTGATCACAATTCTTATGGTTATCAGTATCATAGTATTGTCAAGTTTTCTGTGCTGAAAATGTTTTAACACAAACACTGGAATAATTTCAGTTTTATATTGAAACCCACAAATGAAATTAGCAGCACCGTGCACTTTTTTGCACTGTCTTGCTGACTTTGGTTAATGCTGGACAGTATTTACTATGAGTTTTTCAAAGTACAGTCGTCAATAATTCAGTAATAACTTAATAATTATTCAAATTTGAAACAGTAATACTAACTGTGAAAAATTTTGCCGTGGTTTATTGTGAAACCATTAGATGTTTCACTATAGCACTGTTTGTGGGAAACTGAGAAAACACTGCGCAGTGGTGCCGGTTTAACACTCTTTTCTCTGTTTCTTGTGCATCTAATTTGTTTTTCCTCTCTTTGATTTTTCCCGAAGATGTGGCTAATGGCAGCACCGGCTACAGGCCTCCTCCCAGGACCAAGGAGGTGGTCATCAACGGCCAGACAGTCAAGCTGAAGTATTGCTTCACCTGCAAGATCTTCAGACCGCCACGTGCCTCCCACTGCAGCCTCTGTGACAACTGTGTGGGTGAGTGAAAATGAAATTCTTTGGATGCCAGTTTGTATGTTTGGCTGCCGCTATTTGGTATAATGAACACAAACAGTCAAGACCATCACTAAACCATCCTCTATCCAGTTTGTGGTTTGTTTAGCTTTAACCACTTTATATGTTTGTATTTTAATGAAAGCTCAATATAGAGCTTATCACTGCCTCACTTTAGCCTGTATCTATCTGAGAAAACATATTTATCTTATTTCTCATAGGAACAAACTTGGTTGATATGAATACAGGCATATCTACATCTCTACCTCCCACCCACACATATTAAACCAGCGATATAGACAAAAACATGTTAGCACACTCAGTTTAGATAAGTCATGTTTAGCAAAAATTACACCTGTATGTGAGAATACAAGCCAAGTTAAATGTTTAGTTTATGATGCATATCTACAGGGAATATGTAGTACATATGCTTAGAGGAGTTGGCATCCACACAGAGGGGAAGGAGGGAATAGTACAATAAGAAACAACAGAAAGAAAACAGCAGCATAATGGTTGAGTTTTGCTGCTCTTCACAACCACATGCTCCGTCCCTGGAGACAACGCAAAGAAGCAATTACTAAAAGATAGAGACAGAGATACAGAGACCTGTGTCTGTATCTTCCTCGTCAGGGTTTTTGTGCTGCTCGCTCATCAGAGACAACTCCTTCTTTGAATGTCTATTTCTTTGTCAGAAGTGGGGCTGACTGAAACACTGGGAGACAAAGATGAGGAAGTAGTAAACACGGGAAAAAAAGATGAGGCGTTGGTAATCAGATGCGGCAGATGTGCGCTGGCAGGAAGGAAGACGGACTGGCAGCTGAACAAAAAGATGGGAGGGCAGTCATTTTCACAAGCGGGCTATGCATGGCGATACACAAAGATGGATTTAGTGGATTGTTAAATTCCAAAATGAAACTGTTGAGGCTCACTTTTTGAGTAAAATTTGGCATAAAGTACAAGTAAAAGGTAAAACAGAAGAAAGGAAATGAGCGACAGAGTTAAAGCAGTACAATCACAGGAGATGCTTTCAAGGCCTCAGACCAAACATGGACACAGAAGCAGTGATCGTATAAATTAAAATCCTTGGATATATAAGGTTTAAAAACTAAGTTTAGATTACAGTCGTGAGCACAGATGGGAGGGACATGAAGAATGAGAAACAGACACATAGTTGAACTGTCCATACTGCAGGTGGGTGGGAGTGATAAACTCCAATGATGAATGTCTGTTTTAACCGATGTCTCTTTCATAAGAACGACTTTCTCTCTGCTCTCAAGGCTCCAGGTCTCCACCCAACATGATTCCATATCCCTAAAGTGAAATTTGGAGTCAGTCAGTCCAGGGATCATTATGATGTTTCAGAGAGAAACTGTATAAATAATGGGACAGGGAATTAGGTCATACGCAGTAGAAGAGACTATACTAAGACCTTTTCAGGCCTTTTCAAACACTAGAGAGCAAGGAAAATCTTATTTATGTTTGTTTAAAACCTTAGCGTGTTTTTTATGCCTCTGCAGAGGCGTTATGTGTTTGCATTGCCCGTCTATTCGTCTGTATGTCCCAATCATGCGAACGCAATATCTCAAGAACACCTTGAAGGAATTTCTCCAGACTTGGCACAAATGTCCATTTGGATTCAAGGATTAAACACTGATGTTTTAAGGAGAACTGGATGCAGCGTTGGAGGCGGACTTACGTTCACTCTATCAAAGCTGCTCAGTGGCGGATAAGGCAGACCTCAGTGTCAGATCATCTCTGTATGCTTCTGCATCATGAGGCCATAGAGCAAGTGTGCTTCAGACTTCCACCAGCCAAATGGCCAACTTCCAATTCAGCCCTCTGTTAACTTGAATGTGGATAAAATGATTTATTTAGTCAGCTCTTCTAGATCAGCTTCTGATACTGAAATGAGTCATTTTGTGGGGGTTGTGATGCTCAAAAATATTTAGCCATACTTTTACAGCCGCGTCTTTTATCCATAGTTTTACAGCGCTTCTTTCACAGTGTTAAGCTTATGAAAAATGCCTCTTTGGGCCGTGGTGCGTCATGTGGCGACTTAACACTATGCTAAATTAGCCTCAAAGCTTGGCGCTCTTCCTGGAGATGTGGAGTCCATCCCATTCTTGCGAACAAGGTATCTCAAGAACGCCCTGAGGGAATTTCTTCAAACTTGACACAAACGTCCACTTGGACTCAAGGATGAACTGATTAGAATTTGGTGGTCAAAGGTCACTGTGACTTCACAAAACACGTTTTTGGCCAAAGCTCAAGAAACAGGCTAATTCTGGCAAGATTTCACACAAATGTCTAATGGAATAAGATGATGAAGTGATGACATTATATGTCCAAAGGGTCAAAGGTCAACTTCACTGTGACATAATATTCTACAAAAACACTTAAAACTCTCTTTCAGTCCTTTGTACTCCTCTGTAAGTGAAGACAGCCTGTTTCTCACTAAAAATTATTCACTCGAATCAGACATTTCATTAAGGTGAACTTCCGTTTTGCCAAAAAATACACTTTATGTCTTTTTATTCAAAGTTTTCAGTGCATACATTATGTCTGGATAGACATGGATGTAAACTGCAGCTTTACTGCTTGGTGGAGTCATACAACCATGAAGCGGGTAATTTTAGTTTCAGTCTACGATGATCAGTATTGGTTACAAACCAGATTGGCACTTTCACTTAAACTGGGTGGGGATCACCTTGGCAGTGATAAAGCGGTACGAGTTCTTCCCCTGTCTCTCGACTTCTCCGTCTCTCTTACTCTTCCTCTGGTGCTGTAAGCGCCAGGGGCCTAACAAGCTCTTAAATAAGTTAGCAGCCAGAATGGATAGGGCCTCCCTGGTGGACGCGGAGGATAGGAATATGGTAGAGTCACTTTCTTTTTAAGAGGGCTATCCCCCTGGGAGTGATAGAAGAGGCTTGTAAGAGCTCAGAATTATGATACAAACACACACACACACACACAGACCACTTCACTTTGCCTCCTGTCCTGCTCTGTTTTTTTCTTCACACTTCACTGTACAGATGGTCTCACTGTTTGTGTTTCATTCCAGTTGTAGTTTTCACGAGTTGGTGCTTGTTTGTGTGTGGGCAGAGGGTTGGGATTTTGTGATTGATTTTTGGAGAGATTTTAGGTCTGTTTGCTGCTGGTATTTTGTCTGATGTGCTTAATTAAAGGACATTAGATGAAGCTTTAATGACCCTCTTGGGTAAATTACGCT
>JAJHUR010083310.1:0-12762 GCA_027495735.1 Lutjanus campechanus | reverse complement strand
TTGTTGTCCAACTGGCCAAAACACCAAAACACCCAAATAAGACCTTCAAAAGAATTTTTCTGTCACCAAGTGTAGTCTAGTTGTAAATGTAAATATTAAATTTTAATCTGCACAGTGTAATCCAGCAAAAAGACTAAACTTGGTCCGACCTGAGCTAAAATGACTCAGGACCTGAACCTGTGAGACCGGTCCAAACTTGACGCTCTGTTTCCGATCTCTAACTGAGCGTCAGATGTTTATCTCTGCAGACAAACTGCCTCCATTAGATCCACTCTCCCCTCTGTGAGCGTGATGCCAGGTTGAGCCGGCTGCTGTGGGAATACGCTCTGTAAGAAAACAGCCGGCTGCATGTAAACACTCTTTAACGCTCGGCTGGCTGCTTCCAAAAATTTCCAGCCGGATAAACGTGTCTCACCGGTGAGCAGCGACAGATCCACCTGCAGCGGGACGGTCTGCAGGGACGGCTCAGATAAACAGACTGAGGAGAGTCCCATCCCCCTGTGACAGACCGCAGACTGCAGCACCTGAACGTGACGTGAAGCTTCATGCCTGGACAAGAACGGAGCGTCTTCTATCTGATGGGATCATTTCATTATCTTCTTTAAATTCAGCTCTGTGTGGTGATGAACCTGCTCTGTATGTGGTGGGGAGCTGATTCTTTATTTATTCATTCCTTTATTCTACAGATGATTTGAATAGTTTGGGTTTTAGTGGTGATATTTATTGTCCCACAGTGGCATCAAGGCGGTTTCAGAAAATGTTCCAGAGGAAACAAACACTTGGATTTTTCTTGGCATGAAAGTGACAGATTTTAAAAGTCCATCACTTACTTGCTGTAATTAGCTGTGATCTCTGATGCTGAAACACCTCTACAGTGTTCAGTCCTGATGTTATTACAGTTTACTCACCACAGATCAGGGTTGGGTACCTAAACTGCATTTGATCCTTTTTGCACCCAGACTTTGGCTTAAAAATCGTCTATCTGTATGGTGCTGCTTGCAGCCATTGACCACAAGTGTTCTTTGATTTCATATGACATGTGATTGGCCCACTACCACAGCAGCTACAACTCTCAGGCTCTGTTCAGACCTGGTATCAACATGCATCCCGGGTGATCTGCTCAAAAGTGGACATACAGGTCTGAACGCACTCAGAGCCGATCGCTCAGACAACATTCAGAGGTGGTCTGGGCTGCGTGGGGCCACATTCTTACAGCAGTGTGAACGCGAATGTCTCCTGAGCCACAATGAAAGACCGCCTAGTCCATCATTGTTAAAATGAGATTTACACAATCAGAAAAAGTCAAAGCATGCATCATCCTGATCATAGTTCATTTATAAAATCGTAGCGCCCCATGGAGCGTCTCTGGAGCTCAAAGTAGAGACCAAAGTAGCCCATGAGATGGATCCTTTATTAAATATAAATGGTGCAGATTGTCTGTAAACTACAGTCGGATCAAAGGACAGGAAGTGTCCTCTGATCACTGAGGAAACTGTCCTTCCTCTGGGTCAGAGTTCAGTCAGCTGCTCAGAGAAACTTCAACAGTTTGATGCTGATTCAGGCGTTTCAGCACCAAACTAACCTTAAAAAACACAGCTACTCATTAGCCAAACGACGAGCAGCAGAGTGAACTTCACACGCTTCGTTTCATGAGTCTGAGCTGACGGCACTTCCTTATGTTCACTGGGCTGGTTCCTCACTAAACTTCCTCTGCGTGCACACACTGTGTGTTAAGCTGTTACCCACAAACACTCATCTCATCT
Organism: Lutjanus campechanus; assembly: GCA_027495735.1. NCBI lineage: Eukaryota > Metazoa > Chordata > Actinopteri > Lutjaniformes > Lutjanidae > Lutjanus > Lutjanus campechanus. The sequence goes on along the minus strand of JAJHUR010083310.1, from coordinate 10,999 downwards.
GCCTTTAAGTGGCATCATTACCAGTTAAAACATGCCGTCACTTCACACGTCTGATGCTCCGTCTTCTACATTTAAATCCAACAAAAGTGAGAAAACGGAAACTAAAACACAGACACCCAGGGCAGAACATTCCATTTCCTCAAAACGCGGGTCTTATTTTGGTAGTTTTGCACTTCCTTCCTGTCCGTCCTGATAAACTTTAGCTCACCAGCTTAAGACATGCAGACATTAACGACAGAGTTAAACAGAGCTTTCAGTCCACAGGGCAACAAAAGCCACCAGACGGGTCTGAACAACACAGACTGAACAGAGACGAAAGCTGAAGCTGAATGTTCCTCGAAGAAGTAAATAATAAAACATGTGGTCAAATTTGAAAAAAAAGTTGCAGCGATTGGACTAAATTGCAGGGCTCACGGGGGTCGGTTGAATTTGTGTAAAGTGTTCCTGGAGGGACTGTAAATTCAACAATGAGCTGATTAATCTATTAGTCGATTTGATAATTGATCAGATAAAAAGTCAAACACTGTCTGGTTGCAGCTTTGTTTTGGACTGTTGGTTGGACAAAAGAAACAATCTGAAGACGTCACTTTGGGCTCTGGGAAATTTATGAGGATTTTTCACAATTTTTTGACATTTTATACAGTAAACAATTATTAGTGAAAATAATTGGCAGTTTAGTAAATAATACAAATAATTGTTAGTTCCAATCCTGGATTAACAGCTTAAATACAGCACTACATGACCTCATTATGATGCTCTGTTCTCATTTTTCCTTTTTCAAAAAAATGCAACTTGGTTCTGGCTCTGTGATTTGGATATTGTGATTTTATTGCAATTAATTGTGCAGCCCTAATTCTAGCTTCTCAAATGTGAGGATCTTTGTCACATGACAGTAATCTGAGTCTCCTCTGGAATAAAACAATCAAGTCAAGTAAATCTATTTGGGCCAGAGGAACTCAGAACATTTTATTTTACTCTTCTCTAACATTTGCACCAAGTTTAATCACAAAGTTATCTTTGCTTGCATGAGCAGAATCAGATCGAAGCTGCCGGTTGTTTCAGGGTTCAAACTAACACAGCCCATATTTAGTAATATGTGACTTTTGTGGTACATCTGACACACAATAATATTCAGATATATTAATTTAATTATATAGTGCTGTTATATTTAGTGCTGACAGCTACATGTCAATCAACGCTGCAGCTGTAGCTTCAGTTTTCCGTTTTTCTTTGAAGCTTAAATGATTAACATCACTCCGCTGATGCTTTCAGCACTATGTGAGATTGGTTGTGTAGCTGCTCTATAAAATAAAACCATGTCGACTTGTGTCACGGCATCTCTGTGTTGGAACAATAACTCCCTGTTCACAGATTCAGATTCACACACTCAATCATCTTCATTTCACCCCTGAAAATATGCTGGAGCCGCCACCACGACTCAAAACTCAAAACACTGTCGACCCGGAGGAGTTAAAATCCTTTAACCTTACGCAAAATGTCCTTTGACGCACCGAACGACAACTTTGACTGAAGATCAGAGCCGTTTTCTTGGCTTCGACGGTGACCTTTCATTTGGCAAGCAGTCACAAGAGTCGTCCAGCTGACGGGCGTCTCAAAAATTCAGGTCTGTTCTCTCTCCTGCTGATCTCCAGAAGGTCAGGCATGCTTTTATTTTGTCACATGTTCACTAATGCAATTTGCTGTATTGAGGGTTAAAGCCAAAAAAACAACAAAAAAAAAAAACAACCCCACAATGTCCAGCCTTCAGTTTGTTCAAAACACAGCTGTGTTTTTAACAAAGACGAGATCAGATCAGTCCTCACTGGGGCTGCACAATTAATCGCAAAATTATCGAAATTGCAATACGGATGGCAATCTAACTGACTTTCATAATCAATCAATCAGGTTGAGTCGTTTTTAAAAGGAAAATAATTCAAAACTTTGTGATTTCAGCTTCTTGAATGTGAATATTTTCTGGTTTCTTTGCTCCTCTCTGACAGTAAACTGAAGATCTTCGAGTTGTGGACAAAACAAGCCACAAATCTTGTTCTCCAGACGTAAGAAAACATGTGACTTCTTTACCAAGACGTGCAGCCCTACTTCTCACTGGTCACCACAGTTGAGTCTAAAGCATGTACTCCTGAACTGCTGCTCCACAACAAACCAGAGGCTCCGCTGGCTGTTCCTGAAGGGACGTGTGCACGCACAGACTCAAAAGCTGGGAGATAGAGCCACAGGCTGCTTTTCACTGTGAATGGACCTGGTTTTGCAGCCCAGTGCCGCCCGCTGAGCTCCAGAGACGTCCCGCTGCACGACACAGGACAGTGGAGAAAAGCTTGATCTTATGTAAACGTCCTCTGATGCAACACGAGTGACAATGAGCCAATCATGCTGGTTTTCATGCAGAAACAGAAGCACAAAGTTGTGTACTTCTTGGGACCACAATGCCCATCAGTCTTACCCCAAAAAAGCAGCAGAAAAAACAAATGATCCAATATAATCAACGCAAAGTGAAAACATCATCTTAAAGATGTGCTTTTATTTTGAAAGTCCAGTGGCACATCTGTGGGACCGTTTCTGTCCAAACACACCTCCGTCTGAAACATTCAAACAGTTTTAGCACCAGGCAAACAAAGGCAAGCAGCCAAGAAAAAGACGCTTAAGATATTTAGTCCCCTCTCAGGAATAAATCAGCAGAGCTAAAAAATATCCAAACAATACAGTTTCAAGATAAAATACTTATAATCTATAAGTTGTTTGGTCCATTAAATGTCGGAAAATGATGAAACGTGTTGATCAGTGATTCTCAAACCCAAAAATATTCACATTTAAGACTCAAAACGATTTATCAATTATTGAAATAGTTTGTGATTAATTTAATGTGATTCATGATTGATTTATTGCTGCAGCTCTGCAGAAAATGACTTAATTTATCGATTGCAATTATTTGAATGACAGTTAATAATCAGCTAACAGCGTCTGCCTGCTGCTGACAGCTTTCTTCTCGGAGAACGACATTATGAGGCTGCTAAAATGACCCAGAACAGATAAACGAACAGCTGAAATCATCCATAAATCTCTGTAAACTGGTACAAACAGTCACTGATGCATTAAAATAAAAACATCTATTATGGCAGCTTTAAGACTGTCACATGAAATTTGGTGTGAAAATCTGCATAAAATGGGAGAACTGAAGTAAAATGAAACTTTGCTCTGCTGGTTTTTGGTGCGATGAACCGGTTCTGATAATCACCATCCTGTCAGAGCCTGACAGCAGCAGGTCAATATGCTGATCATATAGAATCTGTCACATTATATAACCTGTATGTTAGTGTGTGTATATGTGCAGCAGGAGGACATATCAGCTGTTTGCATGATGTTTGTCTTTCCTCCTGCTCGTTTCCTCTCCTCCCAGTTTCCACCTGTTTCCTAACAGGAACTGACTGGGAGTTCAGGAAAGTTAACACCCAAGTGGGCAGAGCTGCGACTTAATGTCAGCGTCCGTAAAGGCTTGATTTTACGCCCAGACGGACACGAGCACGGACAGCTGCGGACGCCACCGACGCCCGTTAGTTCTGTTTATACCAGCTCTTACTTTAATCGCTCATTGATAAAATTAATGCTCTATTAATCGATCACACTTATAAAATCTTGATCAGTTTGCAACAACCCTTCAATCGAAGTTTTATTTCCATGGCAACATGTTTGACGTTCTGCTGCTAACTAGAACCATATAGGGTTTTTGGGGGTTGTCCCTGTAGGAGAACCTTGTTGGAACTTTTTTTTAATAAAAGTTCCAAGAGTTCTACCTTAATCTCAGCATAAGGAGTTATACCAAGAACCATCTGTAAAGGTTTCACCTAGAACCCCCTGTGAGAGGTTCTACAGAGAACCCTTTTATGATGAAATGGTTCCACCAAGAACCCTCTCTGGAGGTTTCGGAACCGGAAAGGGTGCAAACAAGAATCCAACCAAGGGTTCTACCAAGAACCGTTTTATATCACGGTACAAAGAACCCTTGAAAAACTTTGGATGAAAGAGTTCTTCAAGGATTTTAACAATCCAGTCACAACACATGTGGGTGCGTGTTCGTCCACACAGAACCTACACGTGGTTCCTCTGATGATGAAAAGTCTGAAACATTAAATATAATATCTGCTTTTCAGATGAGGAGATCTGATCGTATGTTTCAGTCCAACAGCCAATCACAGAAGCAGAAATAAGAGGAAACATATTCAGTGGTTTATATATCAGTGGAAATAAGTGAAGACAGGTATTTATTATTATATTTACCTGTAAAACACGATATCGAGCACAGCTGCAACGATTAATCAGTGACTGTCATTACATTTATTACCAACTACTTTGATAATCAATAAATCAGCTTGAGTAATTTTTTTAAAGAAAAAAAGAGTTAAAATTCTCTGATTTCAGCTTTTTTCAATGTGAATATTTTCTGGTTTCTTTGCTCCTCTCTGACTTCAGTGAATATTTTTGAGTTGTGGACAAAACGAGACACGTGAGGACGTCATCGTGGACTCGTGGGAAACACTGATCGACATTCTTCACCATTCATGGACCAAACAACTGATTGATTAATGGAGAAAATGATCATTACAGAAATGACATGAAAAAATAGGTCTGTATGTCTGCGTGCTCCACATGTTTGGATTAATTTATCAATTAATTGAGAAAATGATCCACAGATGAATCGACAATGACAATAAATAATCGTTAGTCGCAGCCCTGATGTCAACTTTTTTCAGCTTATACTGGGGATGAGCTTCATTATTACCAGAATAAAATTGTTCCCAAAAAGGCTACAGAAATAATGTCTCTCAGTCAGTCAGCACCCTCGACCCAAGTGTGCTGCAGCACCACCTGTGGAGACCCCGTCCTCCACCCGTCCTCCACCCGTCCTCCACCCGTTCTCACTTTATTTTGCTGCTCGGGTCACTTTACAAACCCACAACATCAGTATTTGATGTTCTAGCATTGAGACTCTTTCTGGTGCTTTTACAAACACAAACCGACAAATTCTACTGATTCAACCTTTAAAAAAAAACACTAACTTTTATGTTCACTGTCGATTAAACTGTTGATTACAGATTCACAATATTAAATGTATTGTTACATCCCAGTCGATTACGATAAGATAACTGAGAATTGCATATTTTTGTGTTTTAACAAAGAAGTTGATGTAACCTGTAGTTTATGAACTCTGGCGGTCAGAAAGGCTCAGATGTACCAAACACAGACGGACTGTTTAATAATCCACCGTCCTGACCGAACCGAATCTGTCGCACATCACCATGACAACAAAACAAACAATATTCACAGTTCTGACTCAGAATAGATTTTATAGTGAAGTTCATCATAAAACCTCACAAACAGGCCTAAACTTCAGCACTTAAACAACATTTTACCAAAGAAATCTAATTAAATATTTGACATAATCTCTCAAATCAGATCTTTTTAATCGGCTATAATTTAATTATCAGAATAATAAATGTCACCATTTAACTTCTTATTTGATTTTTATTCCCACTGACACCTCTAGTCTTTATATGTAAAGACCAACAGATTTTGGTTTTATGTCCCGACAACTGTCATTTACATTTAGCATCTTTGAAGTGTTTTTTTTTTGTACACATGCCGAATGCCACAAGTAGGCGGGGTGGAGAGAAACATTTTAAATAAATAAATAAATAAATAAATACTGGAAGAATCATTGTTTCTGCCTTTTTGGATTCAAACATTGAAATTAAAAGCTCATTTTGAACGATTTCCAATTTACTACTGAAATTGTGTCAACACTAATATAAATTTCCTTTTCAGTGATTTCTCTGGACTATTTTCTAACTTTTCTTTCTTATTTCCTTCTTACTTTTTACACATTTTTTATACTTTACAGGTGCATATTTATGTAGCCTGTTCTCACATCAGCATTGTTCGTATCTTTACTCTTTATTTTTAAACTGTATTAACTAGTTTTTCCTCATTATTATTGTTTTTTCTGTCTTTTACATATCAGCTGCTGTGAAACTGAAATTTCCCCACAGGGTCACATAAAGAGCTATGTGATCATTTATCACGTCTAACATAAAATGACCGTCCCTTTGTCTCTACGACAAACATGCCAGATGTAAACAGCCTCAGATTAAAGCTGAGAGTCAGCACTTTAACCTCACAGTCATCACTTCAGTAAAATCCACTGTGCAGGAGTACAGAGCAAACAAAACACGGTACTGCACTGATGAAAAAACTGCTTCCCATCTGCAATAAACACAGAAAGTCATAAACAAGGTCTGCATCAGAGAGTGTCAGAGATGTCGTGAGAACTGAGACTTTGGTGCCGAATCAATGACAAAATTCTGAAAACACAACAAACATGGTGTTCATTTTTCTACAGTACCACAGGTACCAGAGATGAAATTCTTCTGGACCTGAGGTTTCATCATACGCGCCTCCAACACAAGAGGAAGAACGTCCACCGGCACGGAAAAACATCATCACGTAGAAGACGGCAACAAGTCAGCGTCCACGGAGAACGTACGTCACGATTTAATAACTAGGGCTGCACAATTAATCACAATATTATTGAGATCATAATATGGCCAAATACAATATCCAAATCACAGAACACGAACAAAATCACAATTTAAAAAAACAAAACAAAAGTAAAAACGTGAGAAAACATCTTTACACTGAGGTGCTGTAGAGCTGCAGAGACGAGCCGAGCTAAAAACCTTCAGATGGAAGAAAACATGTTAGTTTGAAACAGAACCAACAAAAAATATCAAATCAGCACCTTGTTACGTCTTTTACATCATTTTCATCTTGTTACAAATTATTTATTCATGTTTGTTACATTGTTTTCTTCATATTATATCTTGTTGCATCGTTTTCGTCTTATTACATTTTGTTTAATCATTTTCATCTCGTTGTTGTTTTTATCTTGTTCAGTACCGTTACATCGTTTTCGTTTTGTTACGTCACTTTCTTCACATTATGTCCTGTAATGTTGTTTGTGTCTCATGTTTTGTACGATGTTTTCGTCTTGTTACGTTTGTTGTGTATGATGTGTGCTGATTGATTCGCCTGGGAATCGTCTCTTCCATGTGTTATTGTTCCATTCAATTAAGGTTGAAATCTGCCTTGATGTTGGGAAAACCGTACGCAATGACGCAAAATAAAAATAATCAATAATTCACCACAAATGCATTAAAACTAATGTAAGAAGTAGAAAATACAGATATTTGTGTTAAAACGTGGAGAACAAAAGTAAAAAGTTGACTGAAAATAAATACTCAAGTACAGATACCTGAAAATTCCACATAAGTACAGTAATTAAGTATTTGTACTTAGTTACTTCACACCTCTACTTTAGTCCTCCATGACAGTAAACTGAATATCTTTAGATTGTGGTCAAAATAAGACATCAGGACGTCGTCTGTCCCTTCTGGAAACAGTGATTAACATTTTTCACCATTTGCTGACATTTTATAGTCCAAGCAACAAATCGATTATCAAGAAAATAATCTGCAGACTAATCAACAGTGAATATATATTGCAGCCACAGTACCGACAACTAAACTCCCGGTATCGTGACATCCTATTTGCTGTTACCCTGGACTGAAAATGACGACAAACACACGGAGAGGAACACAGACACACAACAGTGCTGACATAATAACAGGCAGTATAAAAGCTGAAAATCAGGTTTGAGGATGTAACATGTTAAAGTGTGTCAACAACAAGAGCATCTTCATCTGCCACAAACAACCCGAGCCGGAGGCGTCTCCACTGCTGACCTGCAGCTTCATTTGACTGTTCAACAACATGTAAAACAAGCCTGGTTCATTTACATCAACTGACATCAGACAGATCTCATACAGAAGCCTTATAATCACATTTACAGATGATTAGCATAAACCTGCGGTCCCTGCATACCCGAAATTAGCCTCCAATGAGTGGCAAGCTAACCCAGATAGCCCCCGCACCAAACTCCATTCGAAAATATACTAATTTTAAACGTTCATCGTGTAGTCAACATGGTGAAACTTAACTCCACACATTTTATGACTCATTTAAGTCTTCTGTTAAAATCGGCTTTGACACCATCCATCAAACAGCTCTTTAATTCAGTAAACTCTGGTGTTAAAGTACAGATTTCCACTGGTCGATCCGCCCACCACGGCCGTATTCTGCTGGAAAAGCACCGTGGGAATTCCTGTCTGCAACACTAAAATGTATTTTATACTAAAACAACTGCAGCTGCATGTGTAACCATTGCGTTGCATCAAGTAGAAGGTTTGTCTGTTAACTAGATTTTCTTTCAGATATGTGCATTAGCAGGAGATCTAGATTTGACAGGTTTCTAAAGGGAGACTGGGGAAGCGGTTAGCTAACCCCACCCTGCTGGGCTAACTTCGCCTCCTACGAACCAGGTCACCGTATTAGCGGGTCGAAGCTGAGCCAGAGGACCACTCGGTGGTCTCTGGGTCGTTTTTTTCTGATAAAGCGGGTAAATCTGCGCTGCCCGGCCGGAGAAAAACCTCCCCCGCCCGGGCCGAGCCAGCAACAGCTCGGCTAACGTTAGCAAACTGCGTGAGCACCGAAGCTAACTGCAGCTAACGGCTGCTAGTTGTTAGCGGCTGGAAGCTAGCCGAGCCGAACCGAGCAGTCCTACCTGGTGCCCGCCTTGTCCCCCATCTCCTCGGCAGGCGGACGGCAGCAGGATCCCAACAAACTGAGCCTGAAGCGGGTGTGTGTGGACTGAAGAAGGAGTGTGTTTGTTCAAGCGGCTCCGCTCACACCTCCATCCACATCAGCTCACTGCTAACTGCTTCACTATGCTAATTTCATTTAGCGCCGCCTCGGTGCTCTGGCTTCCGCAAAGGCAGGATCTCTGCGTGTGTGTGTGTGTGTGTGTGTGTGTGTGTGTGTGTAGCGGCTGCAGATCACGTTGCGCAACGCAAGAACATGACAACAAGAAACATCATTAAATGTTAAAAAGACAAAAAAAATCCAATGTTGGTGAAGAGTGACTCAGTGGAGCTTACAAGATGATAAAGGGTCATTACAACTAAATATGTTTATATCAGCACCACCTCAGACCACACACACACACACACACACACATGTGTTTTACACCTGTCTGTAGGACTTTGATCGGGCCTGAAAAGTTCAGCCTGAAAAGGCCAAAGCCCGACAAACTTCTGTCCGAACCCGAGGCAGGGACAGGGACAATACATTATTATTATTATTATTATTATTATTATTATTATTATTATTATTATTGTTATTCAGGCCAAACCCCTAAAATAAGCTCATGAAATATGCAACAAATACAGCCGGACCCAAACCCATCAGGTCCTGTTGGGTTTGGGCACCAATCTCAAACTCTAGTCTGTCTTAGATTATTTATTTATAAATTAATTAATTAAATACTTTTTTCAAAATGTGAGGTACAAGTGTGACATGTAAGAAATGTAAATAGCAAACAATGGAATAAACAAAATGAATAAAAAGCATGATATATATATATATACAAACCCTCGACAAGGTTGTTTTGTCCTCTAAAGTGTCCTTGGAGTGGACAAAATATGAAAATCAGTCCCTCCAGGTTTTCGCGGGCTGTTTTTGGGGGATGGTTGTGGCCTAACAGCTTTTCTAAAAAATTACAATATACATTGCAATGTTTTTGTGTGTTTTTTGCAATGAAGTTTTGGGAGCATGTGAAAATAAAAAAATTGTTTTTAAAAGTTTGCAAATTTTGTGGCCGGTGAGAATAAAACTGAATTGAGTGACTTTACCTTATCTTACCTAAATGGCTTGAAATTACAAAAAATTAAACAAAATCTGCTTTCTTTGAAACTGCAGAAGTCCACCTGTGGGGTATAAAGAAGCAAATTCTTTTTGGAGATCAAACTAATGTAATGAAGTGACAGAACATCGATAAATGATGTCAACAACAAGACAAACTGTGTTCTTTGACTGCTGTGATTGGTGGAACTGCAGGAAGCTACGATGAAAAATTGCAACGTCCTGCAGAATTTACGGGGACTGGTTGACTTTGTGTGAATTTTGCCCCTGAATCATCACTAACACTGATAATTGTCACACTAGGATCAATATAATTAAAATTTGATTTGCACCACAAACACCTTTTATTTTGTCTGTATGTAAAACAAATAGAAAGCAGCTGTTTTATTCTTTTTTGTTTTTAATGAAACTTTATATTTGTGTTTTTGTTTCTGACAGATTTGTGTCTTCATTAAGAACCAGCAGGCTGAGCTGAGAGTCACAGTTCAGACATTTCAAAGTAGTTTGAACTGAGTTCAGAACAGTGTGACTGAGTGTTTCTCATCAGGACTGAACAGACTCCTGACAGGGATCGAGTGTGTTTGTACAACCAGGATCTTTTCCTGCTGCTGTATCCTGTCACAGACCTTCATCACCTTCCTCACAGAGGTCAGGAAAACTCTGCCTCCATCAGAGGAGAAGAAGGTCCCAGTGTCACCACATGTCCTTTAACTTGACTTTTATCACCATTAAAAAGATGCTTTATAAAGTTTTACCAGGCTGAAGTCCTGACAGAGAAGTGAAACAGGTCACAGAGCAGAAACAACGAGAATCTCCAGCGTCTCTCCAGCGTTTACAGTGAATTTCTGCTTTTGAAGTTTCCCGTCGACTCGAGTGAAATCTGATATTTCTGCAGTGACGCTGCTGGACAGTCGCAGAGTTTCAGGCTGAACCCTGAGAGGAAAACTCAGACTCATCAAACACAAAACTTCACACGACTGCACTGCTAAAATATTACTCTATTACAGATTACAAGTAAAAATACTCATGTTAGAAATATACTTAAGTAAAGGCACCAAGTATTTGTTGTAAAAACTACTCAGAGTATTATAATAATAATAATAATAGATTTTATTTGTAATGCACTTTACATTTGAAGGCAAATCTCAAAGTGCATAATACAGCAACAATA